>PVLA01002319.1:85837-277910 GCA_004027455.1 Hydrochoerus hydrochaeris | reverse complement strand
TGTGACTGAAGACACGAAAGAGGACTTCCAGAATTGCTCTGGAGAGCAAGAAGGCTGATGGAGTGAGTGAGTTCAAACAAGGGAGAGTATGTTGAGGAGAGTTAATGGCAATGGGTCTTTTACTGCAACAATATGTTTTTTAATATAAACATTCACTGTACTTTTTACCACAGCTTGTGTGAGTGGAACTGTAACCAGATTCTGGGGTGCTGGACTGTCCCACAGGTGGTCTCGAGGTTCTTTCTGTCCCAAACGAAGAATGGAACAAAACAAACATAAATAGCTCTAGAGTTTTACATTTACTAAAGATGGGGAAAAGAAAAAACCCCAGGAGGGTGGGGGGTGGGGGGAAACGAGCTGTGTGGAATGAACTTAGCCCAAGAAAATGTAGCAAATAAAGGAGGAGAAATAAAAATAAAAAACACTCCACTGTGTAGGATGGACTACCACATAGAGACATAGACAGTGCCTAATGGCGACTGTCCCTTTTTTATATTCCCCACACTGCTGTCCTGTCCAAGGCTCCTATCAAAAACCTCCTGGATTTCTTACAAGAAGACCACATGGGGGCTCTGAGAATTGCTCTGGGCATGTGTCCCAGGATCTTGTCATGGCTCATTTCTCAGCTAGTTATAGCCAGATCCCATTTCCTGTCTCACATATATATGGACACATGTGTACTATGTGTATATGTACATGTACATGTGCATGCACACGTACATATGTGTAGGCATCTATATATGTCTGCCCATGTGTATGCGTGCACGTGTGTGGTAACATGTCCATTCACATTTATACATATGTGCATGTGTGAATATCTGTGTATAAGCAGAAAAATTGTCTTTGAGCTCAAAACTCTATTACATAGCCATAGGATCATTTTCTATCCTTACTTTACACATGCTTAATATTTACAGAATTGTCATCAGCCCCAAGTGCTGTCCCTATTCAGGGAATTCCTCTCTGATGATGTGGGTGACTCCACAGCTCCAAGCGGTCTCCCTTTGGAGATAGGAAGGTCATACATGTCACAGGGCAGTGCAGACCCCTCAGCCAGGTGCTTGGAAATTGAGACACATTTTATTAGGCAGGGACAAAGTAAGGGAAAGAGACAGTTGTATCTGCTCACTTGCCCCCTCCCTGCCTAGGAGGCAGGAATAGGGACTTGGGGTGACGTGTGGGGAACCTGGCCATGTGGAGCCCCTGTCTGGCACTGGCCTTGGGCATACAGCATAGAAATGCTTCTGGTGACCTTGGCATGCCCATTTATCATGAAGCGCAGAGGCGATGGTACCCAGTGGGTCTACAGCCCCACTTCCTGCCTCTGAGGCAGCCCTAGACAAGCACCCTCACCCCATTTCTCTCTCCCCTCTCCCTGGACCTTGGCATCAGCCTCTTCACTGGCAGCCCCCACTCTCCCATCCTCCAGGCCTCTGCGCAGTGGTAGGACAGACCCCTGCAGCCCAGCCTGAGCGCGGCACTCCTCCGGGTAGAAGCCTCTGTCTCTGGGGCTCTGGTTGCTCCTGAATACTCAGGAAGGTTCTCCTGCCCTGTACCCTGGCCACAATGACTACTCCTGATAGCGCTCTCAATTTGGTGCTGTTAGCTCCAATTCTGAGCTTGCCAAACAACTGGTAAACAATTGCCATCACCTGAACTTCTAGCAGGACTGCAAGCCCTGCAAAACCAGTTCCACTTTCACTCCATCTGCAGGTCACCGTCACCGGGCCACCTGAACACATCAGGAGTGTCCATGCCTCTGCTTTTGTGTGCATGTCACCCCCTCTCCATTCTTTCTGTCTTCTCCTCTGTGAAACTTCTGAGCTCAGCTCACAAATGTACTCACATTGACCTGCTGCGAGGAGGTCTCCTGTGCCTCTGTCCCTGTGCTTTCTCCTTGGTGTTCTCCTCGCACTGCCCAGAAAAGGAGTTCGACCTGTGAGACAGAGATGGACAAAAGGTAATGAGGCAGTGGCTCCTCTGCTTAAGAGAAAATGAGAGATGAGGAGTGGCAAGGTCAGTGCTCCAGCCTTACAGCACTGAATGATTGGGGCTGGACAGCAATGGTTTGTGTGTGTATGTGCATGTGTGAGTGTGTAAATGATTGGATAGAGATGGTGAATGAGACCCCAGATCTGTGGGTCAGCAAGAACTACACCTGCCGAGGCAGGAGCTGCCCTTTTGATGGGAGACCATGAAAGGCCAAGGTGTCTTCCTCCCAGGGAAGAAGAGGAGAGGGGCTAGGAGAGGTTTTGCAGCAAGGAGCCACTAAGACACCTGCAGTGGCCATGCGAGAGGATTCTAGCAGCGTTGGTGGGGAATTTGAAGCTGCTTGTTTGCTGTAAGGTGAATTCCCATCCATCTTTAATTCTGTTCCCTACCACCTCCATAGCTTTGGGAAGCAGCAGTGCATGAGTCATTGTATATTCGAGTGGAAAATGATGAAGGCTGACTTTCATTTCTGGCCTGACATGATGGAGCTGTGACCACTCTCCTAAAAGGAGCTGTAGGGAGCATGAATGTCTTTCTGCAGCCAATGCCAGAACCCTTAGGTTGGGCTTGGGGGAATTCAAGCTCATTTCATCTAGATCCCAGAGGGTTGCGTGATTCCAGATAGCATCTGGGTTACACACGCTAGCTGAGGCTCTGGGCTTGGGTAAACAGCTGGTCTATGTCTGTCTGATGACCTTGTAGTGGACTAAATTCAAAACCATTCCTGAGACCTCGTCCACTCCTCTTTATCCCCTGCTTAAAGAACTCTTCCAGTGGTTGTCAGGGAGTGAATCGGTCAGGATGTGGATCAGTAAAGCTTAGCGGCTGCAGGTGTGGTTCAGTGCATACATAAAGTCTTGGGTCTGATTGCTCACATGCCAGAGAAAGAAGGAGAAAGTGGAGGAGGAAGAGAAGCAAGAGGGGAAGGAAGACACCTAAAAACAGTGAAGAATCAGCAAGGTAAACAATAGAGAAAGAGTCATCACCATCCCAACCCAATCCCGTTTACCAGGTACTTAGTGTGGGAGGATCCACTGGCCATAGCCAGGTACCCCATTCTCTCTCAAGCACCAAGTGACTGCCTGACATCCCACCTCACATATAGGGAGACCTGGCATAGAAACCTCACATCCAGCCCATCTTCTCTTGATCATCACTTTCAAATGATTTATCACGCAGTGGGCCTGCTGGGCTTTAAGGTGGGGAATGGGAGGGAGGAGGGTGAAAGCTTCTCCAAAGGGCAAGTCGGCATCAATCCTAGGAGCCTCTGAGAAAGTTTGAGTCAAGTGCAACTTTTCTGGTATTTGAAAAAGAGCGCGACCTGTGAGCCACTGTGCCCTGAACTTCCTGCTTATCCTGTTCCAGGCAGCAGCTATAGACTGGGTTAAAACACAGGGACAGGGATGGCTGAGAGGCTGGTTAAGGTCCTGGCCTGGTGGGTGAAGAAGTGACAGCTTCCTGGCAAGCGGGCAGCCCTACAGACAGAGAAGCAGGTGAACCAGGGCAAAGATCGCCTCCCTCTCCGACCCCAGATACAGCCATTCATAGCAATCTCAGAGGCCTCTTTGTACCCAGATGTGTGTGTGTGTGTCTGTGTCTGTGTGCATGCATGCGTGCACTCTGAGGCCACAGAGAGTACTCATTAAATAAATGAATATTGTGAGTTTTTGTCCTTAAAATTGGGAGAGGGCTATGAGTGACACCTTCCACCCAAGAGGTGAGCAAACATAAGAAGAGATAAGCTTCATAACAATGACAAAGTTCAAGTGGCTTCCATGGAAAACAAATTTCTAACTCCATGGACACAGCTTTGGATTTTGGTCACCCAAAGACTCTGGCCCAATCCAGTGCCCACTAGATGCCCCCTTTCTACTTAGATGCCCAGTGTCCAGACACTGGCGAGGAGTGGAGGTATCTCTTTGGGGACAGGACATGCATTTTAGAACAGGACTTCTGCATGTATGTCTGACCCAGGGTTCCTGCAGGGCCAGCTGCCCATTTGCTGGGAGCCAGGGACTTCAGAGGTGATTTAGGGAGCTCTTACTTCTGCTAGACCAGGGCTGCAGAGGAGAAGGACCTGGGTTTGGCCCAGCTCTTCCTAATAACCTTTGTGATCCCGGAGCCTCCTATGGTTCCAACTCCTTACCTGTGGAGCGTCATTAACCCTTCAAGGATGTGAAGCTTCTCTCACAAGGAATGAGATCAGTGTGCATCTGTGTCGGCCAGGTATCCCAGGGGCATCAAAAAACTAGCTCATGGTCAAGTTTTTATACTGTCATTTTAAATTTCAAGAAAAACATTTCAGGACAAGTTCATTCACTCATTGTTGATAGAATTTTATAAATCATTTTTATGGAAAGACTAGTGTTTGGTTTGGAATGAATCCATGATGACAAGATTTCAACAGAGTTTTCATCCTCACTCTGGGGTTATGGATTTTGAAAGATTTTAAAAGTACAGAAAGGCACAGAAAATGAGGCAAGCTATCCATGTATCACAATCCAGCACTGGCCAGTTTCCTCATAGATTCACCCACAGACTTTAAGAGAAACCAGTGTTTGTATAAAAGGTGGAAACCCTTTAGGCTCCACCCACCTCCTCCCTCCCTTGGCCCCTTCCCCACTCCTAACAGATCACCACTGGCCAGAGTCTGGCCTGCAGCCTTCCAATTATTTAAGAAACCATTTGCACACACATATGCAGCCATTACCAGTACACAGTGCTAACATTTCATGAAATTTTAATTCAAATTTACAGAAATATATTGTACTGCACACACATTATTCTGCTATTTGATTTTTATCTATGAACATTGTTTAGGTCTTCCCATGAATGCACTTTATTGATGTATGTGTCTACTTCACATTGGAGATTTCTATTTTGTTCCTGATGACATTTAAGTTGTTTCTAACCTCTGCCTGTGACAAATCAAGCCACACTCAATTACCTGGTATCTACTTCCTGCGCATACACACTCACAGGTAGAACTATTGAGTATTTTTGAATTTGCTACAAGAAATATTTCCCTATTCCCAAGGTCATAATCATTTTAGTGCACAGCCTTTTCATATTTCTGTCTTCCATCATATGGCTTTTACTTTCCTGTATAATTCATTGTCTAGTGCCCTCACTCTGAGAACAAATACTTCCAAATAATTTTTAAAACAGTTTTATTATTTCCTTATGTCTAGATGCCATTTCTTTCATACTCCAAATTCTAATAAGTTCTGTTCTGCTGAACAATATCACAGAAATTCATTATTTGTCCATGATAGTTTTGTCTCTCCCTTTCTTAGCTGTACACCTTTTTCACTAATTACACTGGCGAAGACCTCCAGATCTATTTTGAGATCAATAACGGGCCTGCTTTCCATTTTCAGCTTTAAAGAAATGCATCTAAAGTTTCAGGAATGCCCTTGCTGTAGGTGGTTTTTGGTTGGACACAGTGTTTTCATGGTCTTTCTTTTCAATATAAATTGTTGGTGCCTTGGAAGTTTTAAGTATTCATTAAAGTTCATCTCATTTGTGATGCTTTGCTGCAAAATAACTATGTTGAATGCATTGTGAGATGTGCATTTATGATGTGTGCTTTCCCATTTTGAAGCTGCTCAAAAGGTTTGTAAAGAGTATGGACTTTCTGGTGTCTACTAAGGTGCAACCTTGGACTGTAAGCTTTTACCTTGTTTACCACCTTGATACAACTCCTCCTTATGTATGTTCCTAAATGTGGAGTTAGGGTTGAGAACTGGGAGAAAGTCTTCACATTCCTTGCAATCTATCCAACTTCTTGCCTGCATGCAGACAGAGATGAACTCTGAGAGAAGATTTTCCCACATCCACTGCATTAATGAGGTTTGGCAGCTGAATGAATCTTTATGCACCCTGCGAGCAAAGTTCACTGACAGAAGGTTTTTTCATATTCATTACATCCACAAGGTTTCCTTCCAGAGTGACTGCTTTGAGGTTTTATGAAGTACTTCTTTTGACCAAAGGCAGTCTCATATTCACATACATCTAAAGGGCTTGTGTCCAAGATGATTTTTCTCATGATCAGTAAGATTTGATTTGCCAGTAAAGCTTTTCCCACATTTGCATCTGAGTGCTCTGCTGTCTGACAAGGCTGCTTTCTGAATGAAAGCTCCCCAACAATCTTCAAACTCAAGAAGTTTCTCCCCAGAGTGAATTTTCTGATAGTAAGGTTTTTCTTTTGGCTAAACTGTTTTCCATATTCATTGCATTCCAAAAGCTTCTCTCCTGAGGGATATTCTGATGTTTCACTATCTCTGACTCAGTCTTTCCCACTACGGCCTTTCAGAAGGGTTCTCTCTCCTATGAGAATCCTCATGCTTGGTGAGATTGTGTTTGTGGCTGAAGATTTTCCCACATATCTTATAGGTAAAGGGATTTTCCTTGTTTCAAATTATCTGTGGACTGATGCGACATTCAAATGGAAGCTTCCCACATTCACAAAACTTCTCTCCAGTATGAAATTTTTTAGAAATGAGGATTTAGTTTTGGCCAAAGGTATTTCCCCATTTCTTACATTTAGGAGGCTTCTTTGCATATGGCCTCTCAGATCTAGAGTAAGGGATAAGGCTTGATAGATAATTTTATCATACTCAATATATCAAAGCTCTCTCTCCAGTAGAAATTTCTAATATTCAGCAAGGTTATATTTACTGGATTCTCTACAGAATGAGTTTTCTGCTGCTCAAAGAACTCTATTATCTACCTAAAGGTTCCTAGGAATGCCTTGTTGTGTGAAGTGAGACCTCCCTGGCGTTTGCTTTAGGGTCCTCAATCACAGTAGAATGGAAGGCCCCGTGGATTACATTGCCAGTAGACTGGTGTAATCAAGAGAGAACTCAAAATTTATCTGCTAACCTGACATATAAGGCTCCTATTTTGAATATAAAAGATTAATTTTTTTATTTTTCCTTTATCCCTTGTCCCCTGAGGTTTGAAAGCCAGCCTGACACTTGAAAGCAGTCCTTTGCTGACTTTGCCATCCCTGCCCTCCAACCCACTCGAAGTTCCCCCTGCTTTGGAGCCATAGACCATTAGCACTGCAGAGCCAGGGCAGCCATGCCATGGGCTCCCTGAAGATGGTCCTTGTTCCCTCTCTACAGAGCTCGGCTGGGCCCTCTGCCCATTCTGTACTCCTAGACCAACATCCCCTGAGCAATTTCCATTCTACTCTATTCATTCTATTCTATTAAGCCATTAGCAGTGATAGCATAATGTTAAACAGTATCACCACTGTTCTCAGAATAATATTATGCAGTAACATTAGATCTCTATTTTTTAAAGGAGAAAACAAAGGTACCCAATTATTCACTCAATGAGCATCCTCTAACATGCTATTGAAATTTGGGACTCCTCTGTGAAAGGAGATTCACATCTAGCAGGGTGACAGAAGTGGGGTACAAAGGTTGTCCAGGCTGTCTTTAGGGTAGGATGACATTGGAATAATGCTTCAAGGTGTGGGAAAGTTTCTAATCAAGCATAAGAAGGGGTTTTGAGGTCAAGGAAGGAGTAAAGATCAAAATGTCCAGAAGCGCAAAAACATCGCCATCCGCAGAAATGTGGAAGGACCAGCAGGGCAACAGACAAGACACAGCAGGAAAATGGAGAAGGTGCAGCAGGCAGGCAGGTGAGGAGGTCTTCCAGGGACTGCGGGCAGGCAGGTGAGGTGGTCTTCCGGGGACTGCAGGCAGGCAGGTGAGGAGGTCTTCCGGGGACTGCGCTCGCCCAGTGCAAGGATGATGTTAGGTGGCACCCAGGGAGATATTTTTAATATTAACAATTATACTTTTAATCTAATATGTACTAGAAAAATATATATAGCAATATATGATCTTATGGATACTGTTGCTTAAGATTAGGTCAAAGTTTTTGAGGTATAGCTTGGAGAAATATCACTCACAACATAGGGCAGGAGTCTGTTGGTCAGAGTCTGGTGTAGAAAACAGATATGAACCAAAGCTTTTCAAATGAGCAGATTTCATCCATGGCATTGGCTATCAAGGTGTCAGAAGAGCTGGAAGAGCAAAATAAAGAAGGAGTTCAAGCTGTTAGCAATGCCTGGCCAGAAACCCAAGGGTCTATACCCGCTGGCACAGGGTTGCAGGCAGCCGGTGCTTTCGGTTCTGAATCCAATAAAATGGTATTTCCTTGGCCAGGGTTTGAGTCACCGAAAAGGATGCAAGGGTAAGGAACTAAGAGACAGGTAAATAACTGTTATGAACACATGTGATGGTAAGACCAAAAAAATTAAATAATGAGGCTGATACACTATTGACGACATTTTGGATCTGCTATTTTGGTTGATGGAAAGTCAGTGCAAGTTCTTGAGAGAATCAGATCTGCGGCCTGGGAAGGCTGCTCTCCAGGCAGCGTGAGGGGATGGAGAGGGAAGAGTGGGAAGCAGGGATGTAGGTGAAGACACTTGTGCAAAAATTGTGGCAAGGGAAGATGAAGGCTGACCTTAGCAGTTCAGGAGGGCAGGAATAGGAGAGAGATTCTGCTGTTGTTACAGAGAGCATGTGGGGATCCACTGTGGGCGGGCATTCGGGGAGAGAAGAGCTGACGGCGCACGTGGAGGGCAGGCGTGGCACCGTGGGGTTGCTCATGGCGTCCTCTGTGGTGCTCGATGGGGAGAAGAGAGGCATCCCCACCCTTTTCTTTCCCCTTCTAGCTGAGAGTATTTTCTCCTCCTTCTGCGTCTCCTGATGTAGATTTATTGGGTGGACCAATTTTTTACCTAGGTTCCAGGCTTCTTTTCCCCCTGGCTGGCAATGGTGTCTGGGTACAAGGATCCAGTTGTATCCCCAACCTGGCGCAGAGACAGGCTCAGTGAGGATGAATGGGACAATGATGTAATAATGTAGTGGGAGCCACTCCTGTGCTTGCCAGCCACGCCTCCTTCTCTCCTCCTCATCACCTCTTCAGTCCCCAGAAGAGGGTCCCTTATTGGATAGCCTTAAAATTGGGTAGTCTTATTGGTGCCCTTAAAATCCAGAGCACGTACCCAGCATCTGTGTTGACAGCCAAAGCCGTTTAAGCCGCTCCCCTCTAGCTGAGAGATTCCTTAGTTCTGTTGTGCTTCAAATTCTGAATGACCTGTTTCATTTCCAGATGGAGACATTGGTTAAGAAGGGAAATTCTTGTAAATCATGAAAGGCAACGTTTCTGTTTCTTACTTTCACTGTATTGATCTATGATTGGGAGGATTTTAACTTTTAGGAAATAATGTTTGTGATATTAAGGCTCCAATGATAAAGATTAACCATGGAGATTTGGGGTTCGTAATGACGTTTCTAACTTTTGTGTTTCCTTTGTTTATTATGTAACTTTCTGGAGAGTGGCAGTATGTTTTCACTGCCATGTTTCTGCTGTTTAACAAAGTTACTGAGAATGAAAAGAGCTCGTTATTATTATGTTAAAAATATTATTTTCTTAACCATCTTAAAAATGGTTAAGAAAATAATTCTCACAAATTTAATCGACCAGGGCCTGCTGGCAGCACCTTGATTATATGTGAAGACAAATGTTTTGCACTGAATAAAGATGAGAGGAAAAACTAACTCATGAGAAAAGACCTAGAGTCTGTTTAGTAATAATCTTAGAAGCATTTCATGGAAACTCTAAAGTTCACTGCTCTTGGGAAATAGCCTGGGGAACACAGAATCACAAAGTACTTGCAGAGCTCACAAACCACACCTCACCCACTGACAGTGATAAGTTTGTTCACCTCATGTTCTGATAGGTGTGTGTATGTGGGATGTTCTCAAATCACATCTACACTCAAGCTCCCATTCCTTCTTTGACCAAAGCTTTTGATGACTCAGTTAAATTTCAACTAAGTATTATTTGACTGAACTAACCCCTAATAACTCAGGGGACTGGAGGCTGTCAGCTGTATTTGATTTTCTGCTGACAATATCTCCAGTGGGAGTTGCTTTCCAAAATCAGGCAAAGAGAACCTAAGTATCTTGAGCAATAGCAGGATTAACTGAGATAAGAGGGATTCAAACCTTCATTTACAAAGCTATATGACCTCAACGGGATGTCCGGCATCTCAGTTCAAACCCTTTTTGAGAAGAGGCAACATAGACAAACTCTTGACCTTAGTTTTGATTGATATGTTTTATTACAACCGGGAGACTTCCAAAGACTAGAATAAAAATTTTGAACTTTATGCTATATCACATAGCTCTACAAGACTCACTCACTTCCAATGCTTTTTTGGGCACACGAGGTGAGTACAACAATTCCTGTTGTGCCAGAAAGAATCCTGTGGCACCAAGTGTGTCTTTCCAGAGGCCACACCTGCAGGAGACAGTGGAAAAGGCAGGCTTTGGAGAGCAGTCCTAGGTCTCCACTCCACCCCAGAGGTCTCCGTGGAGCATTTCATCCTAGGTATAGGGCAAGGGAATTATTTTAATGATGTGTACATAGTCTCGATTTGGAAATTTCTCTTTTGCTACATCATTAGGGACTTTGATGACCAGATCAGAGCGCGTGAGCAATCAGACTGGCACATTTTATGTTCTAAGTGTAAAGGGCTAATGAGACTAATTTCTAACTAAATTTTGAGCTGAGAATTTATAATGGGAAGGGCTTATGCCTTGTTAAAGGCTCAGATGGAATTTTTTGTCATTCTTTGTTCACTGAATGCCTCACACATGTCACACGGATGCACAGATCTGTGGTGAAGTTGATCTTTAGCCTTCTTTCAGACTGCAACAAGTCAGACAAGATGCTCTAGATGACACACTTGTCCAGCAGTGGCATGTCCAGCGATGAGCTGGTGGAGACCAGCCACATACATATCTACCTGAAAGACTGAGTATGCCAGGGCTAAAGGCGTCTCTTTCCCCTTGAGGCTGCAGTACAGGGCGTGAAGGTGGAGGAATAGGAGGCTGGGCAGCAGGCAGCGCGTTCAAATTTGCAGAAGCTTTTTACTTGAATGGTAAAAGGCGGGGCTAAATACATCAATGAGATCAAGTGACTCAAACTCTCTTTCATGGATAAGGAACAAAAAATATCAAGGGATCAACGCTAGAGCTGTGCTGCGTGTGTACACTGGAGTTGCTATTCCAACTCTTATCTCCTAATGCAAGGCATCTCTCTACACACACTTATGAAGGTAGTGACGCCTTCGGTTACTTTCCAGCGTGCACCCCGGCTCATCTTCCTCGCTAAGAAATTCTTGTCCACACCAGCAGTGTATGAAGTTTTTAATTGTCCCATGTCCTGGCCAACACTTGTTATTGTCCCATCTATTTTATTATAGCTACCCCAGGGGATGTGATATAGCATCTCATTGAGGGTTTGATTTTATTTCCCTAATAATTAATGATGTTGAGAATTTTCCAGTGTAATTTTTGGAATTTTGGTGTCTTCTTTAGAGAAACAGCTATTCACATCCTTTGCCTATTTTCAGTGGAAGTCTTCTTTTTTTATTGTTGAGTTGTAAAAGTTCTCTATATATTCTGGATGCCATAGCCTTGAGATATAGGATTTATAAGTATGTTTTTCCATTCTGTGGGTTGTCTTTTCACTTTGTTAATAGTGTCCTCTAATGTAGAAATGATCTTAATTTAATAAAATCCAATTAATTGAATTTTCCTTTGTTATATGTGATTTTGATATTGGATCTAGAAACTATGCCTAAACATAAGCAAGTTGCTACATTTCCTCTGCTCCTCTTTTCCTTGACTTCCACACTTCCCCTGATACCAATTTTCCTTCTGATTTGTTTTAAAATGCCCACTGACTGATCCATGGGAAGTTAGCTGTGATGCAGGCAAGGGTTTGGAAAGTGCTTGCCCAGTTCTTCACCCGCTTCTGATTGTGAGAATACATCAGGATGACTCTTTGAGTGCCAGAAGGATGAGGAAAACTTCCCAGAAGTTTCCTCAACCCAGTCAGGTCTCAGAGAGTGTAAACCCCAGCTGGCCCAAAGGCGGGGTGCACCCAACCCAGGCAGCTGAACCAGTGAGTCCACCCTGTGGAGACCAGCTGACCCCAGATCACCAACAGACTCATGGGAAATGAGGAACATTTGAAGCCAGAGGGTTCTGAGGGTGGTTTGCACTAACGCAGGTGATAATTGCCACCACGGGACATTTCTCTCATTTTATGTGTGTTCCAACTTCTTGGCCAATAAAATGACTTATTATTTGACTTTAAAAAATGTTCGTGGAAAAAAATGTTCATTGATACAGTCAGTTTAAGCCTCTTATCTTTCCACTTATTTACTATGTGCCCTCTTTGTTCTTCCTCCCATCTTTGCTCTTCAGGATTACTTACCCAGCATTAATTTCCATTTTAATCTCCTCTGTAGGGTTATCAACTCCGACGTTTTCATTATTTTGCAATTGCTTTAGGTTTAGAGTTCACATCTTATCATATGGTATCCTCAAGAGATACTGGACCTTTTCATGTGTCGTATTAGATACGTAGGATAATCTCATTTCCTGCCTCCAGACCTTTGTACTATTTTCACCATATATTTTAATTTCATGGATGTCATAGGCTGCATGCTACATTGTTATTAATGTTTAAATGGTAAATAAAGAGATTTAAACAGTCATTAAAATATTATCAAGTAGTTCCTCCTCCTGTTCCAAGATACAGACTTCCGCCCAGTGGCACCTTCCTTCTGCACCTACCTTAATATTTAAAGCCGGGGGAGGGGAGGTATGGGGCTGCTGGCTATGAATTCTTTCAGTTTTTATTTGCCTGAAACAGTCTGAATTTTATCCTCATTTCTGAAACATATTTTCACGGCTATAGAATTTCAAATTTTCAAGGTTGGTTTTTCTTTTCATTGCCTGAACACTGTTTCTCCACTGTCTGGGGTTGCACTGTTTCCTACATATTTACCATTATTCTTCTGTGTCACTGGTCTTTTTTTTTTCTGGTTTCCTTAGATATTTCTCTCTTTGCCACTGGTTTTGAACAATTTTATTATGACGAGCTATGCTATAAGTCCTCGCCTTGTTTCTTGTGCTTGGGCTTTGGGGTTTCTTGGATCTGCATGTTAACAGTTTTAATCAGATCTGAAATGTTTTTGGCTAGGTCTCTGGGCATTTTATTTCTGTCCTCTTCTCTGGGAGCTCTAGTTACTTTGATGAGGCTGCTTGAGGTCTCACAGCTCAATGACGCTCCATTTTTTCAGTTTAGCTTTCCATTGCAATTTCTGTTTTGTTTTGGGGACAAGGTCTCATGTAGTTCAAGCTGGCTTTGAACTCATCATTAAATTCCTGGCAATCCTGCCTCAGCCTAAGTGTTGGGATGACAGCCAAGTGCCGGTACACTCAGTAGGACAGTGCAATTTTCACTCTAGAAGTTTGGTTTGTTTGTATTTTAGATCACGTGACATGGTAAACACAGGAAATACAAGGATGATTACTCTTTCAGTGTCTTAGTCTTCTAATTCTAACATCTATGTAAGTTCAGAAAAGGTATAACTAATTGTTTCCTCTTATTATGGGTTATTTTTCCTGAATCTTTGCATGCCTGGTAACTTTTGATTGGAGTTATACACTGTAAAATATGTTTCATTAGATAGTGGATATTTTTGTATTCTCAGAAATATTCTTGGCCTGTGTTGTGGCATATAACTGACTTACTTCCAAACACTAATCACAGAAGTAGGGTCTTGCTTTTAGGATTTCCTAGGCAGGACTGGAACAGGAATTTGACTAGCACTAATTACTTGCTAGTTCTGATACAAGGCTTCTTGGTGTAATACACTCAGTGCCCTGGAAATCATAGTGTTTCCCTTTTTGACTGGTAGGAACAGGCATTACTCCTGGTCTTGTGTGTGTGTCGGGCAGCATTCCCTCGAATACTTTTGTCTGGTTCTTTCCTTGCCCCGTGTTGTCTCCTGGCTGATCAGTTCCCTGGTGAAGGACCCCCTTGGCGAATCCATGGAGTTCTCCACCCATGCAACCCTCCCTTCTTTGGCTCTCTGTTCCCCAGACTAGGCTGACTTGATCCTCATGGACTCTTGGCTCTGTCTCCTCAACTCAGGGAATTCGTTCAAGCTGGCCTCGGTTTCCCCTAAAAGTGCTATAGCCTAGAAACTCTCTCAAGGGAATCAGCTAGGGAACTCTAAGTTTCACGTTATCTATTTACCTTCTCTTGGAGAACAGTGTCCTTCGCGGTGTAATGTCTAGTGTTTTGAAACTGTTGTTTTATATAGTTTATTGTCAAAGTGCTCTCACCCTCTCTCTTGCTGTTGACATCATGTTATCTTTAAACAATGACAGCTTTATCTCTACCCCTCCAAGCTTTGTACCTATTATTTGCTTTTCTTGTATTATCATCTTGTCTAGACTTCCAGAACTGTAATAGCATTAATGGTTAACTGCGGGTTACCTGGTCTTAGTCCTCAAGTTTTAGTAAGTTTTTAACCAAGCCTGATGGTTGACATAGGTCCTAGCTAATACACTCCACTTTCTTCTGTTTCATTAGAGTTCAAACACTGAATGGGCACTTCACAGTGCTTTTTATAGGGAGGAAGAGTTGCTCATGACCTTGACGGAGATCTCTTCTGCCCTCAAGATCTTAGCAGCTAAGCCTCTTGGAAGTGCTGAGTGACGAAGAATATCTATGGGAATGGGAAACCAGAACATCTGAAGGGAATTGCATCGAACACAAACTACCATTAAAAAAAAAAAAAAAAAGATCAACCTGGTCCAAACTTTACCTTTGGCCTTCAGATCCTAGAAAGAGTGGCCTTTCCAGATAAATAGTTTCCCACTGCAATGATTTTGACTATGCTATTGTGCTAATTCCTCGTGCCACTCACGGATGTGTAAGTGAAAAAAATGTGGAGCGACACAGCTCAGCATTTTTTGGGAAGGGGCAGGACAAGCTGTGGGGGTGTGAGGTCCGAAGGTCTTTAGACCTCTTTGTCCGAACCTGGGGTGACCTTCACCTGGATGGAAGAAGCCGTGGTACATCTGTGCCCATTAGCTCAGATCCCCAGAGGCTGCTGGATTAAGTGCTGACTTCAAATCAGTCCAGGCCTAATTGAAAAAGTCATTGGTTCCACTGCTTCCCTAATCTCAGTGAGATTAACAGGCTCTCTAGGGCGTGGCCAGATGGCTAGCTGTCATGGGATGTGTTCTTAGAAACAACAAGTTCAGGGCCACTGAAGCAGGGAGCCAACCCCTGGGACACGTATGTTAGCACAGGTCTCCCCGTCACAGTTGCACGGGGTGGTCACCGCCTGGGGAGGGGAGACGGGGCACACATCAGAGCGCTCACCTGCCCTGGTCCTTTATCATCCTCTGTCCTTCTCTACGCATTCCCAGACTGAAAATCCCCCTCATACAGTCTGAGACCGGATTGTGTGGCCTCTCGGTCTCAGGCAGCTGAGTGCTTTGTGACAGCCTTTTCTGTTACTTGTGGTATGACACGGTCTTCTCTGGGCCCTGGTATTATTATTCTATTTTAACACTTTTTCAGCCCCAAATTTTTTGGAGAATAAAATAAAAAGCCAGGGTCACTGGACTGCCAAGCAGGGCTGCTAAAGCATCCCCCTTCCTGGTCACCTGCCCAGGACTTCTGGTTCCACTGTGTTTCTCTTAGCACTGTACTGGGGACCCCTAAAACTAGAAAGCAATGAGAATAGACAACTTTCCCAAGAAAGCTGCCAAGCCTCAAATCTGGATGCAGGAGGTTCCAGCTCTGCCTCTGCTCCAGGTGAAAGGGAAAGGGCACCAAAGTTGTCATGCGTCACCCTAAGTCTACTCTTCCATCCTTACTTCTGACCACTCCCATTGGTCCCTCACGCCCTCTCTGCTCTAGGCACACTGGCTATTTCTCCCCCACCTCTGCTTTGCACACACTTTTCCTTCCCCCTTTACTACCACTCCCCTTTGGTCAGACTGCTAACTCCTACTCAGCCTTTAAGATGAGTCTGAAGTCACTGTCTCTGGGAAGTCCTCCCTGGTTTCTCCCATGCCTCTTCCTTCAAGCTAATCATCTATACTTTATCTCTGCGCCTATGGAATCCTGGGAATATCTACTTTTCTAAGGTATAATGCACTACATTTGGTATAACTGACTTCATTCTCTGTCTTTCCTACTAAACCTAATCGCCTACCCTCCAAATTTTTCCACATGCCTCTTTTTATGCCCAGAACCTAAAATCCCACAGGTCTAGAAGGAGGCCATGTTCTGATAAAGATATGTTTTTTGCACATATTTATTCCAAGAGATTATAGCCAGGATTCTATAGGACCCTGAAGAGTCCACAAACACTTGGATTGTGTGCAAATTTTCAGATAATATTTTTCTAAAGTTCTCATCAGATTCTCAACCTTAACAATTGTCAAAACACAAGAAGCCTCCAGCTAATTCGATCCCTTATGATCTGATGCAGAAACAGAGAAGTGCAGTGACTCACTCCAGGTCACAAAGCTAGGAAGGAATAGACCTGGAAGAGAACTTGGGGTCTTCCATGGCCCCCCTGGAAGCTACAAAATCTCACAAAGTGGTCTCCCTGGCTCCCGTGTCAGGTTAAACACCAAGATGGGGCTCATCACAGACCCACTGAGGCAGTATCTCTAAGGCAGGGCCTGGACATATAGCAAGCTCCTCTTGTGATTGGGGGGCACTAAAATCTGAGAATCTAGAACTGAAAGACACACATTGAAGGCAACAAGAAGACTGCAACCTCTTTCAACTCTTTTAATTCCCCCACCCCCGGGAACTTTATCCACATTTCTAAATAATACATTCTGGCTGCCATGGGCTGAGCAGCTTTCCTCTGCCAGGCCCTTGCACTGACAAACCATGGACTGAACCTTCTAAAACCATGAGCCAAAATGAACTTCTCCTTCATTAAAAATTTTAAAAAAATAAGTAATGATTTTATATAATCTTTATTGTCTCTTTTCCCTCTCTTCCCTTGTTCCTCATTTCTGTTGTTAGATATTACCAACTGATTTGTTATCGTGAAAAATAAGAGACATGCGTCTCTCATCTCTATTGTTGGGATATTCCTAAGGCACAGCTGACTGTGTCATCTCACTCACCACAGCAGGACCACCCTCTCCTCACCCAGGGGTGCAGCCTGGAGAATTGAGTCATGGTCCAGGGACGATGCTGCTTGAGCCCACAGGACACGTAAGAGTCCCCCAGAACCCTTGGCAATAGGTCTATGCAGGGGATGGAGAGGCTGCCTTTTTGGGAAGTCCACCTGCTGCCTCTCTGCACCCTTCTCCTATGCTCTGGAATCTATTTCCATGCCTCTGCCTGTTTTCATTTCTTTCTTCAAATCATGAGGCACTGATGAATCAGCTCACATTTTTTTCATTTTTGCTCAATTAGAGTTTGGTTGCTGAAGTGTTTTGTCGTGTGCTGTTTTGTTTTCCCTACATGTGAGGGTCCACAAGGCTGACTTTCAGCTGTGACAGTCCTCCCAGATGCACTGCACATAGCAGATGCTTCATGTGTTTGCTGAATGAATCACTTTGCCTTTCAAAGAAGCCATTGGTATTATTTAAAGTATAACTTCCTTGAGGACAAAACGACTGGCCTAGATCAGAAAAAGTGAGTTGCATTTTTAAAATGTGGCAGATGCCCAACCTTTTCTGTTGTTTTAGATAATCACTGCTTTCCAGTCACTGTCTACTTAACAGCAAAGCCAAGAGAATATGCAAAGGTGAAAGAAGATACTGCCACGCGGAGATCGGGAAAACATGAAGTACAACACTTTGTGAGTACACACTTGGTATCTGGTTATCTCCTCTGCCCCCTTCTAGTAATTTCCAATCTACTTGGAATAGCTGAAAAATACCAGGATTTGCTTGGTTTTTGACCCCCCCCTTGGCACATAAAAATATGCATGCCATATGAAATTTAATTCAAATAAATTTTCTTTTTAGTCAGAAAAATGCTATTGCCAACCCTAAGCATACCCTCCCCCTCCAAAAGTAGATCTGAGACTGATCACATTGACAACTGTCACATTTTTGTTAAGTGCTGCCATCTAGTGGGCAATGTATGTAACCACCTTTGTTTATGTTAGAACAAGGATGAAGAAAGTCCAATTTAGGGTGCAGCGCCACCTACTGTATCTGCCAACTTTCTGCTGTTATCTGCAAAGCTCTCTTCGTCTGCAAGACCGAGGCCAGAGCAGAGGTCATCTCCTCCATGATGCCTTCCCTGGGTCTCCTGGCAGGCACTTCCACTCTTACTGCAGCAAGGCTCTGTTTGCCTCCCTTACAGCACTTCTTCGGAGGACTCTGCATTTCTTTCTGTTTCTCTCCCTCTGCTCCCTGGACCATGAGCCCCTGAAGGACAGTCTTTGTTTCATGCCTTCCTTTATATCCCTAGAGCATAGCCTAGTGCCTCGTAACTGTATGTGTACAATATATGCAACATTGAGGATATATAATTATAATTGTACAGCACACATAATATGTATCTACTATACATAATTCATGCAATAAAATGCAATGCATGGGGAAGTGAATGTCCATCCCTGTATGGTGTCAGCTCCAGGAGAATGGGACATCCATTCCTCTTGAGTCATTTTGTGCATGCAGTGGGCACTTCCGTGCTCTGCCTCTGTGCTCCTTCATGAAGAAAGGCCTCTTCTTCAGCTGTGGAGAGCTTCCAGGAGAAGGCCCTGAGCTTGGGCTTCTTTAGAGATTGTACCGGTGGGAGACACTACCTCCCTTAAGGCCATGTGTCCTCCTGGAGCAGCCATATCCACAGGCTGACCAGGGTGGGAGTGTTAGGGCCCACAGCTATAGACTCACTCCAGTTTCTGAAGATGCTGTGAGGTGTGCAATGTCCCTCTGGTCCCCTTATGCAAGCGCAGAGTACCTCAGTCTTCTCTGCATCAGGGGACCTAAGCTGCTGTCCCCACTGCCCCTCATTCCAGGATATGTGTCAGTGTCCCTGCTCTTTCTACTTCTCTCAGGCAAGATCAGTGGAGTATTGCAGCCTAATTTGAAACCTAGCCTGCATTTCCAACTGTTCCCCTGCCCCTGGTTCCCAGTGTGATTTGTAGTGTTTGCTGGGTATCTGGCACCTGCCCTCTTCTCCCTTTTCCTTGGTGGATAAACACCAGCCTGGGTCTTGTGAGTGCCCCACCGTGAGAGGTACAGAGCCAGCAAGTGCTGAGTTTAGCAAAGCATTTAGACAAATCCTGTCACGTCCCTGGCTGTACTTGGCACCATTTAAGTCAGGGGTCAGCCAACTTTTCCTGCAAAGGGCGACAGGGGAACATTTTATGTATAGTCCACGTGGTCAAGGTCTCAGCTACTCCCCAGTACTGCTGTGGTTCAAGAGTTGCTATAGGTAGTAATCAAATGAATTGGTGTGGCCAGGGGCCAGTAAAACCCTGCAATCAACCCTCCTTAACTGCAGGTTCTACATCTCCAGGTCCAACCAACTGCAGACTGAAAATGTTCAGAATAAGAAAACCCACATTTGCCGGGGATTTGCTCAATGGCTTAAGCGCCTGCCTGGCAAGCACAAGGTCATCAGTTTGATCCCTGGTACAAAAAAAAAAAAAAAAAGAAAGAAAAAAGAAAAAGGGAAAAAAAAGAAAAGAAAACCTGCATCTGTCCTAAATGTGCACGGGCTATTTTTCTTGTTATTGTTTCCTAAACAGTACAGTATAATAACTGCTTACATTGCATTTATGCCATCATAGGTATTATAAGCAATTTAGAGTTGACTGAAAGTACATGCAAGGCTCTGCACAGATTGTATGCGAATACTTTGGCACCCATACATTTTGCTGTCCATGGGGACCCCGGCAACAGTCCTCATGGATCTCAGGGATGATTGTATTTAGTCACCTGTGTCCCCATCTTAGGTGTTAGGGTGAAAGTGGTAAACACAAAAGTGTGCCAGCTGTTACAAGTGCAGATGTTTAGAATAGAGAGGGGAGAGAGACAGCCAGCAAGCTCGAAGTGTGAAGAGGAAAATAAAATGATTGTAGGACAGAGGCACTAGGGAGGGTGGAAAGCAAAATAGTACCATGGGAAAACATGTGTCTGTCACACCCACCAACAGCAATCCTTATTAGGAGCTCAGGTGGCCACCGGTCCTTGGACCAGGTCTTTGCAGACACAATGGAGAATCGCTGGGGCCAACAGTAGGTGTCTAGGTAGGGAATAAGTGACAGTCGATGACAAATATATCAAAAAATAATCAAGAGAACTTCAGATTGAGATGTTCTATAAAGAAAATAAAGATGATTTGACATCCTAAACAAGGAAGAGAAGATGACCAGGGAAGGTTCTCTTGGAAGATAACAGTGCAAAGAGCTACTAGAAAATTCCTGTTATGGAAAAGGCTGGGGAACCACATTTAGACAGAAGGAACAGCAATGGTCAAAAAATGGGTTTACGGCAGAAGAGAAGAAAGCCAAGCACTGTCTGGTCATCCCAGTAAGCGAGGACTGAAATATTTCAGTCCTAAGTGAGACTGAGGAAATCACTCAGGGTCACACAGGCTTAGAAGTGAGAATGGGTAATAGTGGTGAGAATGTTAAGTCTTCAATCCCTGGTGTGTTGACAGCCCTGCCCACTGTGGGATGGACTGTAGAAGTGTGGCAGGGTGACAGTGAGTAGAGGGGGAGACAGTGGGAAGTAGGCTGCCGTGCATTTTGTGCATAGAGCCCGGGGGGCTTGCTGATGAATGCTAAGCAGGGACAAGGGGTAAAGGATATGGAAAGGGAGACCATGACAATGCCCACCAATCCAAGGCTGGCAACTGTGCCATTGGTGGTGCCATTTACAGAGTGAGGAAGAATGGGGTGGGGGATAGAGAGGTCTGTGACAGGCAGAAAGGGTGACATGGAGGTTCTTTTCTGTACTCTAGCATTGCAATGATCATCTCCCCCATACTCTTCTCATTTTTGCCTATTTCACCCATCTTTCCATTTTCAGTAGGAGAAATGCAGTAGTTAACATCTTGTTTGGGTTCTAGCAAGTGAAGCCAAAGGTATGAACAAGTGAATGCAGGGCTTTCTCGAGGAAACAACCAAAGCTCTGGGCCACTTCCACCTTTCTGCTCCTCCATCCCTGATTTGTGACTTCCCTCCTCAGGGTGGAAGGTGGCTGCTGCATTTCCAGCTTGTCACACCTGACAGTTGAGGCCATTCCCACCAAACACAACAGAAAACCTCAAAGAAGAACAAAGACAAGACTTCGTGTCCCAACCTCCCAGGTTCTAGGAAGATTGCTTATATCTGTACCATCCATTCTGAGACACATGACCACATTCTCTTCTCCTACGAATTCCTCAAGGCAGCAACTCCTCTGCCGACCAACCCTTCAGCCACCACCTCCTCTTTAAAGCTTTTGTTCTCCCCTAGCTGAGTACTGACTTTTTTTGGACTCAGCCTGCTTGCACCATAGTGAAATAAACAGCTTAGTTGCTTACACAAAGCCTGCTGGATGGGCCTCCTTCTCTCTGCACCTTTGCTACACAGCCATTGGGACAAAATTCTTCATGAATATGTCAGTTTTGCATGGTCCAGGTTTTCTGAACAAAGGGACTACTTGTGCGATGGAAAACAGAAACACCAAAATGACATCCAGGATTTAGAGGCAGATTTATTTTCATTGATGGGCATTGATTGGGATCATCCCCAAAATATGAGGCCCTGATATCTGGTGGTCTAGAGCTTATATGGGATAAGCAAGCAGGAAGTACAGAGGCAGAATGGCTTGTCAACTGGGGATTGGTTCTTACAATATGCATCATAGTGACCGGCTGTTTCTAAGAAACCAAAGTAACAGGAACTGTAACCGGAACTGTTACTTGGGCAACTAACAAACTGAAGTATACTGGCTGCCAGGTGGACAGGCATCTGCTGCTACAATTGACTTGCCACGGCCTTTGCAGGTGGAGCTAGCATCGCCCTAAAGGTAGAGACCTCCCAAGAGATTTGAAGAGTTGAATCTCTCTTATTCTCTATTGCAGGGCCACTTATTAATTTCCAAGGTAATCACATTCATCCTGGAGGAGATTTACTTCCTGAGATTCTCTGGAAGGAAAGATGAGAAGCTAGAGGTATCAGCAGCCTATACAGTGCCTAGTTTCACAACTAATTTCACTTCATTTTGCTTCAGCAGGAATAATTAGGTAAGTACATTTTTCCTATTCGTAGGAACAAAAGTCCCTCTGCACATGGCACGGATGATTCTGTGCACATACAGTAATAATGGCATAGGCCAGAATCAATTGGGAGGCCAGCACCCAGCCCTCACAACCAGCCCCACGCACACCGCTCCAGGCCACATTGCAGTATAAACAACAGCAGAATTATCTGTACCCTTCTCAAGTGTATTCTGCTCTTTTCTCAAAAGTTATTAAGATCTTGGAAAAGGGCTGGGTTGAAGCAGGGAGCAAGGCGGCCTCTCAGAGAGTGTGGGTTATTAAACAAACCCAGAGTCAAGCTCCCCTCCTCACCGGGTGCAGTGAGGTTAAACAACCCCAAGCCAGGGACTCAGTGTAACCTAAAGGATGATAAAGTTTCACTGCCTCACATACCAGTGCTAAGGTCCCCAGGCCCATGGTGCCAAGACCCCAGGAAGGAGAAACTTCCCCTAACACAATTGAAAATAATAATAATAACAAGCTGCTCATTTCTTCCACGTGCAGTGAGAGTGTGGTAAGTGGATTATTCAGCACCCTACCCATGATTGTTGGCGACACGGAGGGAGAAGGGCAGAAGGAAGTGCATCTCATTTCTGGGACAAAATCAGAAAACCACCAGGCCGCAGCGCTGGTCAGGGGAGCCGAGGAGAAAGAATGAGCGCCCCCTTGTGATTCCTGCAGGGAGGAGCTGAAACAGACCCCAGGGATCAGGATGGGGCAAGCGGCCCTTAGATGGTAACTGGCGAGGACAACTCCTGAAGAGAAGATGAAGAGAGGTCCAGGACCTCACCTTTGGCAATCGAGAGAATGGGATCCACAGAAATCTGCAGGGGCCACAGAAATCGAAAGCAGGACACAAGTCAGGAAGTGGAAAGTGTCCCAAGGTTTCAGACAGGGAATCCTCTGCCCAGGAGGAAAATGTGTGGTTAATCAGAACCAGACACCAGGCCAGAGGGAGCCTGGGGGGCCTCAGTCCTGCTGGGACTCCCGGAGGAGAGTCTTGGTTCTCCTCTCTAGGATTAGTTATTGGAAGCTTGCTAATATGTTGAACTTGGGCCATGCGGGTGGGGTTTTTTTGATGTTTTTGTTCTTTGCAGGGGTTTTGCTTCCCTCCCTCTCTGTTCTCTGCATTCCTTTTTCTCACTCTTCTTTCTTTTGTTTGCTTTATTGGGATCAGATGATGATAACACTAAGTTTCAAAGGTGTCCCTTTGACCTGCCCAATCTCGTTCCTCCTATCCTTCGACACCCCTCCTCTCTCTCACTCTTAGAGGAATCAAACAAAAGTACCAACAAACGTATTAGTGGGCCCCGGCAACCTCCCAGGCTCCCCAAATCTCTAAACACACTGCGTTCTGCACACATCTCCCTGACCACAGCAGTACCCTAGCAAACCCCCTCTGCACCACCTAATGCTGCAGCTCCAGCACAATCCGACTTCGTTTTCTTTTTACCTGTTGACACATGGCCTGTCTTCCTCTGTTATCATTGACATTTCCCTGCCCCTTTCCCCTGCCTCTTCGCCTCCCAGTACAATATAGTCTGATCGATAAAAGGGGGAAATTATCAAATTTTAGTGTATTTGACTGATAGATGCTCGATTCTGTTGACATTGTGATAACCCATAGAAATTCTCCCCTTATGCCACAGTGATAGGGTCCAAACTAGGCTGAAGAGTTCTCGTAGGGTTGAACAATATCCTCAGACAAAGAAAGCCATCAACACAACACTGGGAAACAGGCTCTAACTAAAGAGATCTTCATGTAAAGGACACTCTCTCCATACTTTACTTGACGGCACTAAGAAAAAGATCAGAATACAAACAGAGTATGTACACACACCCAAAAAATGTAAACACAATTCAGGAAAAGAAAACTAGCATGATGTTTTTCCAACAAATGGTGTTTCCTTTGTGGGGGGGGGACCCTAGAGGATGCTGTAAATCCCAGACACTGGAGGCCCTTCGAGAAGCAACTGGAAATGCATGTGCAGCAATCTCAGTGCCCAGGGCTCCCCGGGCAGCAGGCCCCTGTGCTAATCAATGTCTAGAAGCTGACAGTCACCACTCTGAGCACCTTCTGCAATCGTAGAGGCCAAGGGTAAGTTGTATCCCTCTCACAAAGTCTCAGTAAATTAATATTTATACAAGCTTTTCTCTTCCTGGAGTGTGCATACAGCTTTTGGTGGACTCTCTCTGTACACATACAAATACAACAAAGACAGCTCAAAGGAACCAGGAAGATAGCTCTTTTTGCATTTCTCTAATGACATTTCAATTTTAAACCTTTTTTTGTACTTATTGGCCATTTGGGCATCTTCTGTAGCAAAATATCTATTTAAATTCTTTGCCCATTTTAAAGTTAGAAACCCACTTAAAATTAGAAATCAACTCATTGAGTTTTAAGAGTTTTTTTTTTTTAAAAAAGAATAAAGGTTTATTTCAGCTCAAAACCTATGGTTTCAGTCCATAGTCAGCTGGCTCCAAGGCAGGGAGGCATGTCAGAGGGGTGTCACAGAGGAGAAACAGTTCATGGCAAAGCAAACAGGAGGCAGGGAAGAAGCAAGCATGCAGCAGCCAGCCTGCCTTTCCCTTTTATCAACCCAGATTACCAGCATTTAGGGTTATGCTACCCAGACTGCTAATCCCAATGAATGGACTGATTTAATACCATACACCCTTAGTTCCAGTATCACAAGCTCTAGATCCAACCAGCTCTGGAAAGCTCCACCTAAGAGCACATGAAACTTTGAAGGACTCTCTAGATATAAGCCATAACACACCAGTAGGTACTGGTTACTAGTTACCCACAACTAGTTAACCACCAATAGTTACCACAACTAGTTAAGTATAACTAGTTACCCACAACTATTTACAACTACCTGAAAACCCCACTATTAAAAATTACTAGTTACTTTCAGTAGTTACTGATCATAGTTACCCAAAGCTAGTTATCAGCTCTAGTTAACAATTCATTATAGAATACTAGTCACTGGCAACTATTTGCCAGCTACTAGTTAATCATCACTTGTTAACCAATTACTAGTGACCCACAACTGGTTATCCATAATTAATTAACTGATATTAGTTACTGGTTACCAGTTACCCAAGACTAGTTAACCATAGCTAGCCATCCACAGCTAGTTAACCATTGCTACTCTGCCAACTACTAGTTGCCACAACTAGTTAACCAACATCAGTCACTGCTTACTAGCTAGCTGTGACTAGTTAGCCATCACTATGGGTTACTGGTCATCATGAACTAGTTAATCATCATTAGTTGCCAACTACTAGTTAATCATCATTTTAGTTGCAAATTACAGTAGTGGTTTATTTCTTGAATGCTTTTGTTTGAATAATTTGGTTCACAAACAGAAGCATTTGGCAGTTTTGCTTGTGAACTCTGCCTCTGGTGATCATAAGGGCAGCCGTCTTTTCCAGAATCGCGAAGCAAATTAAGTTTGTGAACTGAGGTACTACTGCATTGGTTATCTTCAAGTAGTTAGCCATTGCTAGCTACTGGTTATTAATTACCCAAAACTAGTTAACCACCTATCAATGATTTGTTGATACTAGTTTTTGTGACTAGTTACTATTAGTTAATCTCAATGAGTTAATAATTGTTACCCAATAGTTAACCATTGCTAGTGACTCACAACTAACCACTACTAGCTACAAAAATTACTAGCTGCTAGTTAAACATCATTTGTTACAAGTTACTAGTTACCCATAAGTAGCTACCCATTGCTAGTTACCTACAATTATTAGTTGTCCACAACTTGTTAATATTAGTCATTAAAACTAGTTTATCATAGCTTGCTGTCCAGGACTAATTAGCCACTGCTAGTTATCTAAAACCCATTAACTAATACTAGATACCCTCAACTAATTACTGCAGGCCAATTATCACTAGTCACTAATTACTAATTACAATGATTAGTCATCAATCACATTTCCTGTAGCTAGTTAACTAGTAATTGGTAAACTAGTGACAGGCAGCTAGCAATGGACAGCTAGCAATTTGTAACTAGTAATTGTCAACCAGTTGTGCATTACTAGTTATCAGTAACCAGAGATAGGTAACCAGCTGTGGTTAAGTGGTAATTCACAGACAATGCCTGACCGACCCAGTGAATCCAGTCACACTGTGTCCCATCAACCCTTTGTAATGAAAGTGCTAAGCCTACCCCCTTGAGTCTAGGTTGGCCAATAGGATGCAATAGAGTGTGAACTACAGAGCCCTGGACTTAAAAGGTTCTGCAGTTTCCCTTTGACTTTTGGGACCTTAATACCAGCACAGTCAAGAACCCCAGGCTGAACTCACTGAGGCCAAGAGCCCGTGCAGAGGAGGAATGAGACGTCTCAGCCAGCAGCCAGGAGAAATGAGGTGTCCCAACCTCATTTGGCTCATAAGGCCATCAAGGGCCCGCCATGCCCAGCTGGGCTGTCAGATACACTCAGTCTCACGACCGATCCATGGCAAAGATTAATGGAAATTTTCCAGATCATCAGCCATGAAATTGAGAAAGAAAAATTCATCGTTGTTTTTAGCCACTGTATTTTGGGCTGGTTTGTTTAGCTGCAATGGATTAATAAAGTTCTGGCCTTCCCTCCTGGTCTTCCCTCAGTCTTCCTTTCTGGAAATGCCAACTCATCCTCCCACTGCTCAACCAAGAACCTTGGCAGCACCCTTATCTCCATTTCTCATACTGGCACCTGATCCTTCAGCAAATGATAAACCTTTAGAACAAACCAGGCTTTCCGTAGTTAGTTGTTAGCTTGCCACCACCCCCAGCAGTCTAACTTTAAAGCCAGCTAACTTCTTCATTATTCCTCATTTCATTCCCCAGCCTAAGCTCTGCCCCTGCCCCAGGCTTGAGGGCTGCTGCCCCATCTCTCCGGGGCAGGCTGAAGTCGGCCAAGTCTCTCAGTGTAAATCCGCAGCCCCTAGCCCCTAGCCCTTCCTTTTCTCTGGACCATCCACAATTTCAATCTCTCCCTTAGGCCTACTTACTCCCAAGCCCTCTAACTTCTTCCCACAGGACCTCACTGACACCTCACCTTCCAACAATGCTACCAATTAAAGTCATCCAGGGGCCTGCTTGACCGGTTCTACCTCAGTCTGCAAAAATGAACCAGCCGAGCCATTGCATCCTGGGGACCTAACTTCACAACAGCTTTTCTCACCACGGCAGCTGACAACTTTGCCTTTTCTAGTCAAGAATCTTTTCCCTTGTGGCCAACAATCCTTCCTATACCTGCCCGCTAATTAGACAGGGACATAATCCTTAGCCTATTTGTCCCCCACTATCAATGTGGTCCCCAACAGCCAGTCTCTCTCTCCCTGTTCCCATCTCTGACCACATCCACTAAAAAAGGTCAATAACTCTAAGCCCCTTTCTAACATTAGAGATACTCACAGAAGTGGGGCGGGGGGGGGGGTGTGTGGACTGACCTATTCTCTCACCTTCTACCAAAGCTAACACGGGACCCACAGGGGAGCCTCAGTAAAATCTCAGCACCTAATCAAGGCACAGGACTAACACAGCTGGTGCAACTGGGGCCCCAGGGCGCTCCCCTCCACTCCCTGCTGGACCACTTCCCTCCACTCTTCTGAACCTGGACAGTGGCCCAGGGCCTCCTCGCCCCATACTGAGGCTTACTGAAGGGCGATAAGAAAAGCAAAGACCCCCAAACCTACCCTGGAAAATTCCTAAATTCCAAACAGGAGCTCCTGCATATCAGACCTTCCTGCATGACCTGCGGTAACCTTTCTTCTCCAGGAATTTATTGAAGGTTCATGTGCAAAGATCCAGTTATAAACTGGATGGATTATGGGGACAGGTGCCAGAGACACAGCAGGCATGACTCAGCACCCTGTCAATCATGTTGCCAATATGCCCCCCCCAGTGGGAGGAGCCTCAGGTCAACATTTTAATCCTTTGCACCTTGCACCCTCAGCGCAGGGCCATTATCTTTCACAGGCCAGAGCCCCCTCACTCCGAAATATTATCACCTCCAGAAACGTTACTTTTTTCTTAGGGTCACATGCCATGCCCAATTCGGTGTCCTTTGCTCATCCTACATAAGAGCCTAGGAACCCCATTACCCACAGTTACACGAGGATCTTTTTGTTCGTGAGCGTTGTCATTTCCAAAATTAAGTTCTGCCTAAGAAAACCTTGAAATTATTTTGCTTACTTATGAAAGAAAACTTTAGGATTTTTCTGAATTGGATGCTCTAAAACTTCCCTTGTGTTTTAACATTGAAAACATTTAAGTCTTTAACTGAATATAAAATAACGAAATAATAAGTAAATAAAATAAATTTTAAAATGACAACTTTTCTAAGCTGCTAATTATAATACTTGTGTTCAACTATGTGTTTAAACTTTTTAATTCTATTTTGTAGTACTAGTGGCTGAACCCAGGGCCTTTGCACTGAGTTACATCCTCAGCTCATTTTTTTTTTGTGTGTGTGTGGGGTGTTTTGTTTTGTTTTGTTTGAGACAGGGTCTTGCTAAATCTCTAAATTGCCCAGGATGGGTTTGAATTTGTGACCCTCCTGCCTCCCACAAGGCTGGGATTACAAGCACACAACACCACACCTATTATTTTAAAAGATAAATTGTATTCCATCCCCTCTCAAATATTATAAAATCTTTGTCATATGAAGAGATAACTGAAGGGTTTACAGCAAAGAGAGAAGAAAGAAAGAAAGAAAGAAAGAAAGAAAGTATTTTTCTGATAGTGTTGGACTGAGACTGTAGCTCAATGGTAGAGTGCTTGCCTAGAATGTCAGAGGTGTTGAGTAGAGGACAGACAGACAGACAATGTCATTGCTAACATAACATTTTCCTGCATTTTGTAATATGGTGTTTGTCATGCTTCTTTTTAATTTGAATTTTGTAGTAATTTGCTTTCACATCCTAAATAAATACTACTTGGTTTCTAGTTTTACACTTATAGTTTTGCATTTTTTCTTCTCGTCTGGGGATTTAGCTCAGCAGCACAGCACCTGCCTGGCAGGCGCAAGGTCATGGGTTTGATCCCCAGTACAAAAAAAAAAAAAAAAATAGATGACCTTCCTAAAGGTGTGTATTGCTTGTGAAACCTGGATCTGCCAAGGAGCAAATGAATAAACACAAATTTTGATCCACAGAAAAAGTAGGCAGAAAGTGCTCCAGTGCCTTTCTCAGGAGG
This sequence comes from Hydrochoerus hydrochaeris, assembly GCA_004027455.1. NCBI lineage: Eukaryota > Metazoa > Chordata > Mammalia > Rodentia > Hydrochaeridae > Hydrochoerus > Hydrochoerus hydrochaeris. Next base: position 248,565 of record PVLA01002319.1, on the reverse strand, counting down.
AGGCTTTGGGTGTGGTCATCTGCTCCCTTTGCCTCTGGTCTTCCCAGAGGGCCTTAGATAAACACTAGTGAGACTTCATGGGGACACCTTCACCCCAAACTATGTATCATTTATCTTTTAACAAGTATCTATTAAGTCCCTGCTGCTTGCCAGGCACGGTGCCAGGCTCAAGAACAAAACAGTGGAAAATCTGTGCCCTCCTTGATTGGTCCAGTGGGTGGGTGGGAAGGGGGTGGGGGAGGGAAGAACCATAAATGTAATAGAAAGGAAATTATATACTATTTGAGAAGGTGAAAAGTGCCAAGGTGAAAACAAAACAGAGAGCTGGGCAGTAGTGTGTGGAGCTCAGCTTCCTGTGGGAGAGCAGGGAGGAGCTCGAGGGGAAGGTCCCTTTATGTCCCGGTTAAAGGCTCTGTAACCATTGAGAAAGGAGGGTGGCAGCAAGGACAGAGGCCCTGGGCAGGAGTAGACCAGGCCAGCTTGCAGAGCAGTCCTGTTACTGTGTTTGGGATGCTGGAAGCTCCTTCTAGAGATGGTTTCTAGGTTCTTTCTGGCCTAAACAAAGAAGTAGTCAAGGCACATGCAAAAGAAAGTGAGGTTTTTACAATATTGAAGGCATGAAAAGAAAAAAAAAAAACAAAGAAACAAAAAAGATATAGGCCAGGCATGGTGGCACACACCTGTAATCTCAGCACTCGGGAGGCTGAGTCAGGAGGATCACTGCAAATTCAAAACAAGCCTGGGCTACAAAATGAGCTCAAGGTCAGCCTGAACTGCATAGTGAGACTCTGTCTGGAAAAGACAAAAAAAGAAAAGAAAAGAAAAAATGCTCCTCAGGGTGAATGTGGGTCAGTTATAAGTAGGACAGGAAACATGATATAACTAAACAGATAATGGACTTAAAAAGCAAAAGGAGGAAAAGAAAGTGCGCTAAAGGATAAACTGCATGTATATTTAAGTGTATAGGATTGATAACCATGTTGCTAAGTTTTTGTTGGATTGGTGAACAGAACTGTTTGTAGCCTCACTGTTTGAATGTCCACTTTGTATGCTTTAATTTTGTAACTTGAACAACTATATCCAAAAAGGCAATATGTAATGTATCAACTAGTGATTTCTTACTTTTTATTTTTTTTTGAAATTCTGTATTGTTTCTACCCTTTTTTTCTGTTTTGCTTTTCCCCCCTCTCTTTAAATAAAACAAAAAGTAAGACAGGAAGTGCACATCTCAGGGTGGGAGCAGCCCACTGTGAGAGACCACAGTGGCCAGGAAATTTTATCATATTGTGGATGCTGGACTCTTTTCAGGAATGAGTTACAAACATCTCCTGCCTTTTTGTAGGCTGTCCTCTCACTTTCTTAGAAGTCCTACTGTGCATAAAAGTTTGAATTTCAAGAAAGTTCAGTGTATATATTTTCTCTTTTGTGGCATGTGTCTTTGGTGTCATATGGTTGGTTGCTTATCCAGGGCCAGAAAGATTTAAGATCATGTTTTCTTTAAGAATTTTAAAGTTTTGGTTCTTCCTTTTAGGTTATTGAGCTAATTTTTTCATATGGTGTGAGGTAGGGGTTGAAATTCACTCAGTTACATGTGTTTGTCCCACTGTCCAGCTGTCATTTGTTGGAAGACTTCTTTCCCACCTTGGCATGGTCTTGACATCCTTATCAAAAATCAATTAAAAGTATGTTTGTGAGTATATTTCCAGACTCTCAATTGTATTCCACTGATCTCTTCATTTACCCTTATGCCAGTACTATTTCCTCTTGGCTGCTCTATACTAGGTTTTAAAATCAGCATGTCTAAGCACTCTGACTTTATTCTATTTCAAATTATTTTGGCTCTTTTGGGTCACTTACATTTCCATATAAATTTTATGGGCTTGTCCATTTCTGCAAAAAGGGCAGTTGGAATTATGCTAGTCGGTTTTTGAAGATGCAATACTATTTGGGGTTATTTATTTAGAGCTCTTGTAATACAGTCAAAAACTCACAAAGCGATCTGACAATGTTTCAGGGCACTTGAACTTGGGTGTTAACCCCATCTCCTCAAACCACCCTCACACATTTTGAGTAGGATGATAGATCATCAACGTAGAAATTTAAACATGTGTTCTGATTCATAAGGGCATCTTGGCTCCCCTCTGCCCAGTCCTCCTTGTTCGGCTTGAGAACCAGAAGAAGCCTGAGCCCCGGCCTCTGCCCTACAGAAAGCGGAGGGCTTCAGAGGTTTTCCTTCTTCTCCAGACTTCGAGGCTCCATGGGCTCCCTTACCCTCAGCCAGGGCTCTGGGCCCTGACTCTCATATCCCGGTGCAGAGAGACAAGTGACTCCTTCCTCTGCACAGCCCTGTGTGTCACTGTGGGAACCAGCATGGAGAGGACGCCGGGCCAGTCTCTGGTGTCGGAGCCACACACAGCTAATCTCTAATGGATACCACCAAAGGGCAGGGGAAGAGTTTTAATCTCATGAAAACTGAAGGTTGTACAGCATAGAAGCGTCCCTGAACTCCATCCCCATCCCCCTGGGTCCTGCTGGCTCTCACAGTTCTGTCTTCCTCCTGGCCGCGCGGGAGGCACTGCTGTCCTTGCTTGGTGCACAGATGTCATCCACGGGGTAAGAGCTCTGTAACAAACACCGCTGAATCATACAGCAGTTTTGCTCAGATTCCCTGGCCTCTGAGTGATTAAGTTATGAAGGAGATGGAAACCCACTGTTTGAATGTCCACTTTGTATGCTTTAATTTTGTAACTTGAACAACTATATCCAAAAAGGCAATATGTAATGTATCAACTAGTGATTTCTTACTGTTTCTTACTGTCCCACCTGGGCCCTAAGCCTCTGAGGGAGTGGCGCCCCTGGCATGCATGTGAGCTCCATGACAAATCCCCAACCCTGGCTTGTGCTGCACAGGACAACCCAGCAACTAAGCAGTGAGCAGCCTCCCTGGGAATCCAACACCCACCAGGCCAAGTCAGGCAGCGCTACCAGGAGATATGTCAGGTAGACATTCATGTGGGCTCAAGTCTGGATGGTACATAATGTGAGTAAACAGAGATCACAGGTTAGGAAGAGGCCACCAGCAGGAGGGAGAAAGAGGGCCCCGGGATCCCCTCCATTCCCCCTGAGGCCCAGCTGGGACAGTCACAGGCCCAGCACTGAGCAGAGACTTGTCCTGTCCCAACTCTGCCACTCCAGGGGGACACAGGGGCATGCATGTGAATCCAGTGACATCTGGGTGTATCTGGAGCCTCTTCTTCTCCTTCTTCTTCTTCTTCCTTTTTCTCCTTCTCCTTTTTCTCCTCCTCCTCCACCTCCTGCTCTTCTTCCTCCTCCTCCTCCTCCTTACTGCTTTATTTCTTAAAAATGAAATTCAGGGTGGCTTTCACCCAAGAACAGATTTATGCTTAATAAAACGGGTGGTTTTTTTCCCCCTCTGCTAAGTCAAGGTGACCCATCAGGCGGGTTCCAGCCCCAGTTTGAGAAGAGTTTGTCTGTTTTCGTGACTTTGGCAGCGAGACATGTGCAGTCAGAGAAGGAAAGGGCCCTTCGTTTTCGCATCCCGCTGTTTTCTCACCTGAAAAATGAGCTCTTTTGGGTCCTCACGCTCCGCAGGGTAGATTCAGGCCTGAGGGTGCACCAAGCGCTCCCCCTCCTGCCAGGAAGGCTCGGCTCGGCCGGGATGGCCCCTCCCGCGCAGCCCCGCCCCGCCCCTCCCGCGCAGCCCCGCCCCTCCCGAGCAGCCTCCCCTCCCCCAGCCCAGCGGATCCGCTGCCGCCGGCCGCCACCGGAAGCCGGGCCGCGTCCTCCGCCCGCTGGGATCCGGCCGCCCGCGCCCCGCCACCCGCACCCGGTAACCACGCAGGCCCGCGTCCTGCGCCCCAGCTCTCGCCGAGGGCCTTGGGGGCGCCGTTCCCGGCCCGGGCAGCGACCCCGCGCTCTGGCTGTAATCTCAGGCGGAAGGAGGGTTTCCGTGCTTGGCGCCTTCTGCCTGGTTCGGGAGTCCTCGAAGAACCCCGAAGCTGGAAGATACCCGGTGTTCCACGCTGGGAACGGTGCCCTAGGCCCCTGAGAGCCGCCTGAGTGTTTAGATTGCCCTGCCTCAGCCTCCACCCCGGGGATGCGATGGGATCAGCCCCCACCCTGCCTCATGCCTCTCGGAAACGCCCCCTCGCCCCAGACCCGGCCTTGGGGCAGGTCCTTCTTCCTTTATTATTTATCCGGGTTATGGCAGAGTTTTTTCTGCCCTGTCTCACTTTGGAATAAGGTGCAGACGAATCCCGAGGAAACATGATTCCAGTAATATACTCCACAGGTCACTTAGTGTGGTCCCCCATAAAATCTGGTACCTAGAGTCCCCATACGACAGTCCGGCCAAGTCCCTCGGTGTCCCCACCCCACCCCCAACGCAGTGGCCAGGGCAGCTGACTCTGGTTCTTGCCTTCTCTGTAGCACGGAACCCCAGCGTCTGTGTGTCTGTACTTCCCCTAGCTGACTGGGGCTACTGCTTCTTGTGGCTTGAGCAGAGCAGAGCCAGTCCTTACCCGGGGAGCAGGCCCCTGTGCTCATCCGGCTGCCCCAACACCCACGCGTGCCCAGCCCAAGTCAGCCCCCTGCCTCTGCTCCTGGGTACTGTGTTCTCAGCCCCCTTAAAGTGAGGGACCAACCCGGAGCCGACCCCTGTGTCCTGGGTCCATGGAGCCTATCTCACCCAGATTCCAAAAATATTTTCTTTGGCTGTGTTTCTAGCTTACCTGCCCCAGCCCTTATCCCAGCATCAGAGCCTCTGGCTGATGGTTGCACACTCTCTTTCCTCTGGTCCTATAAAGTCAAGGTTTCCTTCTTGCCGCCCTACGGTCTGATAGCATTGGTGCTGATCCTTGGCCGCGGAATTAGAGTCAGTCCGGTATCTGCTGGGGCACCGCCAGCCCCTGGCTCCTGACTCTGCCTCTGACCTGTGAGACTCCCTCAGCGTCCCTCTGCTGTGCCAGGCTTTTAGAGCTACCTTGCTTTTGTTTCTCTGCTATGGATCCCTACGCGGGGTGACCTTAAGTCCCAGTTTGCCAGCGATAGTCCTGGCTTATACCCACTGTCCCAGCACAATGGGATCCACTCCTTTTCATGTTTTAAAAGCCTCATGGTTTGCGTGCTGGAGCTCACCTCTGTCTCCAAATTAGATGTGCTTGCAATTGGAGCAGGGGCGTCCATGGGAACCCATGTAGGTCTCCCTGTGCCCAGGGATGCCAGAGGCACAGAGTAGGAATTGACCAGAATTCTTTAAGGTCAGTGCCAGCGCACTCACTTCCTGCCTTCCTCTAGAGGCTGGGCAGAGAAAAGTCTCCATGGTACTGAGAACTAGGTCTAGTCCAGTCCACCCCCAGAGTTACTATGGGGGTTTAACTCCAGAGTCACTAAGTTCAGTGCTGTGATCTCCTTCATCCCACAACCCACACCCCAAAACAAAGCAAGAGCACTCTGCCTCTCTGACAGTTAGACGGGGCCCATTAGCTATGGCTAGAGAGCTCTAAGGGAAGCACCTCAGGGCTACTAACTGGAGAGCAAAGGTTAGGGTACTTACTGTCAGACAGAATAGCCAATTCATCCTAGTTTGCCTAGGATTGATGATTTCCTGGGAAATGGGACTTTCAGGGTTTTTATTTTATTTTATTTTATTTTATTTTATTTTATTTTATTTTTGAGGCAGGGTCTCAGTAGCAGTCCAGGCTGGCTTTGGACTCACTTTGTAGCCTAGGCTGGCCTTGCACGTACAGTGATGCTCTTGCCTCAGCCTCCTCAGTGCTAGGATTACAAATGTGCGCCACCACACCCAGTGGGACTTTCAGTGTTAAAACCAGGAAAGTCACAGACAATCTGGGATGAGTTATCACCCTATGGTCAACCCTGGCTGCATGTAAGGGTCATTCCAGCGTTCCTATTAAAGAAAGTCTGGTTTAATTGATCCAGCCTGTAAAAAAAAAAAAAGTTTTTAAACTAGGGATTGAATGTAGGACCTTGCATTTACTGGGCAGGCACTTATGCCACTGAGCTATACACCTGGTGTAAATTATTTTTTCAAATTTATTTATTTATTTATTTATTTTGGAATTAGGGGCAGAACCCAGGGCCTCTGCACTGAGCCACATCCCCAGCTCATTTATTTTCTATTTTTTATTTTGAGACAGGGTCTCCCTAAATTGCCTAAGCTGGGCTCAGATTTTCCTTCCTCCTGCCTCAGCCTCCCAGAGTGCTGAGATTACAGGCCTGCACTACTCCACCCAGGGTGTGAATTGTAAAGCTCCCAATTGCTGTAAAGCTCCCATGTAAAGCTGCCAAAGTTGAGACCCATTAAGTCATAAGCCATACCCCTAAATAAACTCTGGAGCTGGTGAGCTGCTCAACAGGGTGCAAGGCTGGGTGCATTTGCCTCCTCATCAGAGGCCATGCTGTTTCCCCATTCCAAGAGTTTCTTCTCACTGGTGAGGACTGGGCTTCTCTTTTCCCAGCATGCTCTAGTGCCACGTCTCCAAGGTAGTGGGCAGTAGCATTGCCTCCTTCCGGGTGGAGAGGCCCTGATTTGCACAGGACCAGATAAAGCTGGCATGAGACTCCTCCATCCGTGGGTGGTGGCTCAGAGGCCAGCTGAAGGCCGTGACTGCTTTAGCTTCACCCTCTGGGGTCCTGGGAGCGTGGAGACCTGGTGCCTCTGAGGCCGTTCTCTCTGCAGGTCTCCAGGAACATGTGGTACATCAGTACACGGGGGACGGCTCCCCGAGTCGACTTTGAGGCGGCCCTGTGCTCTGGCTATGCACCTGATGGGGGCCTCTACATGCCCGAGGAGCTGCCCCAGCTGGACAGGGAGACCCTGCGGTACTGGAGCTCGCTGTCCTACCCCAGCCTGGTGAAGGAGCTCTGCAGCCTCTTCATCGGGCCTGAGCTCATCCCGAGAGAGGACTTAAATGGTGAGCGCCCTGTCGCCAGCACCCGTCCCCTTGCAGGCTGTAAATTCATCACCCAACAGCGAAAGGCTGTAGTTACACCTCGTAAACTCTGACTTTTCCCCCTTTACTGTAGAATCTCAGAAAGAAAAGAAAGAAACAGAGAGAAAGAGAGAGAGAGAGGAGAAAATATCTCAGAATTGGAAATCCCAAATTTTTTATCTATTCTATTTTCTACTTTCAAGGAGATGAATGTCCAACTGATCTGTAGAGAATTTGTTTCTTTCAGTTTATTATTTTAAAAAATCACACTGGGCATGGTGGTGCACTCCTGCAGTCCCAGCACTTGGGAGACCGAGGCAGGAGAATCTCTGTGAGTTCAAGGTCAGCCTGGACTACATATGAGACCTTGCCTCAAAATAAAATAAAATATTAAAAATAAAAATAAAACTGCTTTAAGATTAGGGATTTTACAATCATCCTGAGTGGCTTGAATGTTGGGGTGTTTCCTTTGTGCATGTAAAGTACCAGGACCCAGGTGTCTGTTTTGTCTCCTCGAATGGTGATTCTGAAGGGACTTGAAGAGAGTCTTGTCTCAAACTGCAGTGTGTCTATGGATGCCCTGGGGTCTCAGTTAAGATCAGATTCTGATTCATCAGGGCTGGAGTGGCCCTGAGAACCCCAAATGTCTATCAAGTGCCCTGATAGCATTAGCACTGCTGGTCTGTGGACCACATTTTGAGTAGCACGAACAAAGCCCATGATGCAACAGCTGGTGTTTGGGGTTGGGGAGGGTAAAGCACCACTCAAAATGTGGTTTATTGGCAGCCATGACATTGCTTGGACACTTGTTAGACATCTCAGGCTCTTTAAGCCCTACTAACCTGTACTCTGCATTTTAACCAAGCCCCATGCCCTTGTTCTGCCGGTGAGAAGTGAGAAGCCGTGTTCTACAGTGTTGTGCCATTGCTTAGTTACCATGCCTGGCTCTGGCACCATGGGTGTAAGGTTTAGTAATGGAAAAGAACCAATGAACAGAATCTGTCTTTAAGAAGGAAAATTAGAAGGATAAGACATTTGCTTGTCTAACTACTTACGTGACTCGTATTGGGCTGCATGCTCATAAAAAAAAAAACTCAGACAATCAGGAAAATACATAAAACAAAAAATGGAACTCTTCTTGTATCTGTTCTGGTCTCAGGGAAGCCCTCGGAGCAATCTATGATTAGTTTAGTGTCTGTCATTTCGGACTTTTTTTGCTAGGTTTAGGCAATCACATGCATAAATGCTGTCGTTTAAGATAAAATTATCTGGTCTTTGGTGTGGTAGCAGGAGATGAGAAAGTTATATTTAGAGCATTCATCCACTGTCCACCCCTCCTACCCTCACAGGTCTGATCGACCGAGCCTTCAGCAGATTTCGCTCTAGAGATGTGGTCCGTCTGTGTAGGCTGAAGAGCAGGCTGAACGTGTTGGAGCTGTGGTATGGGGTCACGTATGCCTTTAAGGACTTGTCCCTGTCCTGCACGGCTCAGTTCCTGCAGTACTTCCTGGAGAGGAGGGAGAAACATGTCACCATAGTCGTAGGTGTGTATTAGCATCTGATTCAGGGATGCATCAGGGATGGCTAGATGGCTCTTAATCTCTTCTTTGTCATCCTGAAAAAAGCTATGGCTGCTTCTCAGAACAAAATTTCTATGTACTCGGACTACTTAAGATCACCCATTGCAGCAGTGTTCTGGATATTATCCATGGATCAATGGGCCTGGGCTAAGTACTAAGTTCCTTATCTCCCACAGTGCTTCAAGGGCCATTTCTTTCCTTTCTTCCCTTGTTCTAAAGCAGATGGTTCATCTTTCTTCACATCCAGGAACTTCTGGGGATACAGGAAGTGCTGCCATTGAGAGTGTCCAGGGGGCAAAGAATGTAGACATAATCGTTCTGCTGCCCAAAGGTTACTGCTCGAGGATTCAGGAGCTGCAGATGACAACGGTGCTCAAGGAGAACGTCCACGTGTTTGGAGGTGGGTGGAGGAGGCAGAGCTCCAGGGGCAGTGAGGCGCTACCTCTACGGAGTCTGCTTTGGGACAAAACAGTTCAGTTGACTAGCTAGCTGTCCTTTCTTCCTTCCTTCCTTTCTTCCTTCCTTCCTTCCTTCCTTCCTTCCTTCCTTCCTTCCTTCCTTCCTTCCTTCCTTCCTTCCTCAGCTATATTTCGAGGTCAGTCTGTATAGCTTGGCTTAGCTCTGAGTGGGCTCCTGGCCATGCAGCCCCTAAACTGTTGGAAGTGACAGATGTCTAAGCCAGCAGTAGCAGTGCAACACAGGAGGCGCAGGTTTGAACCCACCTCATGTGGGTTCTACTCACTGCTATTGTGTGTGAGCCATGTAGCTGCATGGCCTAAGCCAAGCCACTGGGGTTTTGTTCCAGGCACTGAAGTTTAGAGGACACACACTCAGTAAGTAATTAAGAGAACTACATCTTGGCCGTTCTCTCCCTCCCTTGTAGTCTAGAAATGACTAAACCATACATGTGCTTGGTCTAAGTATTTACAGTAGGGAGCTGCTCAGTGGTACCCATCATTGCTGATGGGTAACTTTCATGCAAATGAAATCCTCACCCACATCGTGAGAATTGATGCTTTTTGTGCTTGGAAAAGGAGAGAAACATCTCTTTTCACATCACATCTATTCTGAATGGATCTAGCCTGCATGGAGACTGAGAATAGAGGATAGGATGAGTGTGGGTAGAGCTTTTTGCCTCTCAAACCTGACTAGACCTGAGAGAGGTGAAAAGCGGGGGTCTTAGCTGAGGTTTTGCACAGTGGGCCTCTCCCTGTGGCCTCTCTTGGTTGATTATTCATTCACCTGGTGTGTCAGCAAAGGTGATGGCAGGAAACATTCCTTCTACAACTCGCCTGGCCTGCCTGTATAATCCCATAAAGGACGTTTTTGTGTAATGCCAACTTTTTCAAGGAGCAAAGACATCACAGAAACAAACCTGACTCCTAGGAATTGCTTTAGTTTCTTATGTCCGTGTTTTTAAGAGCAACCAAAATCCCTCTCTGCTTTTGTCTTTAGCAAGTGCACACACATTCCAGTGTAAAGCTCATGGTTTAGCTAATGCTGGGCTGCAAAATCTCATACATTAGCCGTGGAACCTGCCCAGATTTGGTGCTCTTTCTTGCAATCATTGCAAGACTTTACTGCACAAGATTGAGACACCAAAACTGATACGTATGGATCCAGGACCATCTTTGCCAACCATCGAAGATGAGAGTAGCTTAATGTACTTCTGTGTGGCCAAAAACTCCTTTCTTGCTTTGCTCACAGATATTGAAAGGTTTTTCCCTAACAGGATTAATGCAAACTCATTCATGACTTGTGGATAAGAGAATAGTGCTCATTTTTAAAATTATGGCTGATATGAGGGTGATAGTGAGTCACCTGTGTGATTGCTGTAGCTGAAGACGTATTTCTTTTGTGAATACTCTGAGCTTCAAGAAGAGAAGGCGTGAGACTGAAGAAATGAGTGCAGTAAGGATACCTGCTAGTTCAGGAGCTGACAACAAATATGTGTTTTTCCTGTGATTGATGAAATCAGGAAGTAGGAATGGACCACCTGGATATCCTGTGTGGACACTGAGTTTATTAAGTTTTTTTTTTTTTTTTTAGTACTGGGGATCAAACTCACAACCTTGCGCTTGCCAGGCAGGCGCTTAAGCCACTGAGCTAAATCCCAGCCCTATTATTAACTGCCTTGTACGCTGTGGACTTATTAAATACAGCATCATCATTAAGCACTAGGTCGCTATTGGTTGTGTTATTTAGCATGCTTTTGGCTGCAGGTAATGAAGAAATCAAACTCAGACCAACTTAAACAGGATAGTTTCCATCTTCTGTAACTGGACATCCTGAGGTGGGGAATGACTCTTACTTGGCTGATTCAGAGATTCAATACCGTCAGGAATCCACATCCTTCCCATTCTCTCTCTGCCCTCCCCGATCCTAAGGCTCATTCTTCTTGTCATATGATGGTGACTTGTAACCAGCTCTCTCTTCCTGTGGCTTTTTCTTAAAAACAGTGAACAGTCTTTTAGCCAACATCCCCTTGAGTGTAATTGACCTGAATGCATCACACTCTCATCTTGGAGCTGACCCTTGACCCCACAGGAATACCAGGAACTGAGTGGCCTGACTTTGGCAAAGGAATGGGATGATCACAACTGGCCCAGGACATTGGGGTTTCCCCTGTGGCTCTGAGGTCCTTCCCTAGCTTCACTGCTTCTACCCAATGCTATAGCAAACAACAGTTGACAACCTTAATTCATGCTCTGATACTTCCCTCAACAAATTTCTACCTCGTCCTTCCTAGTATGGAGAAATAGACCCAGATTTCAGATAAGATCGATATTGGTGTGATTACTAGATGGGGAATAAATGTTGGACTCATGGGCAGTTCACTTAGAAATTTACCCAATAATTCACCCATGAATTAAGCTGATGTGCACGGAAAAGAGAGGTTCTGCCCATGCAAGCTTACCTAGCACATAGGAGCAGAGAGTGGAACAGTCGCCCTCGGTGCTCGATGAAGGCTGATCACAGGGGCACGGTCACTGCGTCCCTTCTACCCTGATGGAGCCATAGGGTACATGATTGGCCTCTCTCCAACTCATGGTCAGGTAAACAGTTCCTCCTCTGCAAAAGAGCTGGCAAGGTGAGTGTGACTTACAAAGGGGAATTCTTACCCTGCCTCCCAGAGAGTTGACCTTTTGTATCTTGGACCATTGGAAATGTCTCCAGCCACATTTTCAGTTCTCTGAAGCAAGGGCAGATACTCAGGCACACAAGTATAGTAGACCTGGTTTCTACCTGGGGGAGCTTCCTAGTGAGTCTAAAAAGACAGGCCCAGCTACGGGAAGCTGAGGGCAGGTCCTGGGGGTACCGCACAGCCAGGAGCGGGGACCTGACTCAGGTGAGGGCTAAGTACCCAGGAGCGTGTCCTGCTCCTGAGAGCTGCACTCTCCCTTCCCCCCAGCAGTGGAGGGAAACAGTGATGAGCTGGATGAGCCCATCAAGGCCATGTTTGAGGACACGGCGTTCGTCAAGAAGCACAACCTGATGAGCCTCAATTCAATCAACTGGTCTCGGGTCCTCGTGCAAATGGCCCACCACTTCTTCGCTTACTTCCAGTGCTCGCCCTCGCTGGACACGCACCCACTGTCCCCCGTGGAAGTGGTTGTGCCTTCAGGAGCTGGTGGCAACCTTGCAGGTAAGGGGACCCTGGATGCAAATGAGTTTCCCAGAAGTCTACCCGCAACCCCAATCTTTCCAGCTGCCCTTTGGCTGCCAATGGGAAGAGAAAGAAGGTCAAGTCCTAGTTCTGGAGGTGACCGGAAGACACACAGAAGAACAGCCCGGAAGATTTCCTCCCTGGCTTCGGGGGTGGGTGCCTTGGGCTTCCTGCTCAACCCCGTGCGCTCCAGCAGCCTGCTCTGATGTGCTCCTTCCACATGTGAGCAGACGAGGCCAGGGGTCAGCCTGGGAGCCCAGCTGGCAGTGTCCTCTCCCTGAAACATGGACTTTACTCCCAGCAGCCTCTGCAGGGACAAGTGGCTTGGCAGCAGTGCATTCCTGCCGCTGGGCATGCTCCCCAGGTAGCATGGGAGGCTCAGGGGGTTCTGGACCTAGGACTCCTGCCCTGGCTCTGTTCTTTCCAGCCGATTGGGTGTGGTTTGGTCCTTTCAGCATGACTTTTCAGCTGTACAAAGAGATTGGTCACTTAGCATATTTCTGGGACTTGTGCTGGGAGGAGCAAGTAAGATTCTCTTGTAAGGGTAAAGAGTGGCACAGCTGCCTGGCACTAAAATCATTGTCTCAGGAGCAATTACCGTTTTCAAGCACTTACTGAGCATAACTACTATGTTAAATGTTTTTCATGTATTAACTTGTTTACTCCTCACATGGATCTGAGAGAAGGAGATTACAGCTGTGCATGGGGAGTTCAGTTCAAGGACCCACGTGGACTGCAAAACCCATAGATGCTTGAGTTCCGTATAGAGAATGACACCTGTCCTCCTGTGTGTTTAAATCCTGCTCATCCAACCCACAAGCCACAGGCATCTGCAGCCCTGGGCAGCTGACTATATGGTCCCCTAAGATCCTGAGATTTTAGCATCCTTGTGCAGTTGCTAGACACATTTTTCATGGCTGCATTGCACGCTGCTTTGGCATAGGTGACAAAGGAATGTAGCTCAGGGCAGGGCGCTGTGCAGGTCTGGCTCTCCTCATGTGCTGGCCACACACAGCAGAACTGAAACCTGCGTGTACCTGCTGTTACCTGCTTGTGTGTAACTTGTGGAACACGCAGAAATTACCTAACCTTCCGTGTGTGTGTGTGCGTGTGTGTGTGTGTGTGTGTGTGTGTAGTCAGGTGTTCATTGTTATTAAAACAATTCCTCTTCACGCTGGGAGGAGCCAAAAGGCAGGGCACCATGGTTTATGTCTATATCGCCTCTAATACCTAACACAGTATGTGAGTGCTACCTGAATAATTGTTATATTGTATAATTTAGGGAATAATAGCAAGAAAAAAAAAAGCTTGAATGTGTTCAGTACAATTAAAAAAATTTCTTTTCAAACCCTGGTTGATTGAACCTGCACATGTGAAACCTACAAATACAGAGGCTGGCTGTAATTTTATTTCCATTTTTATTTATTTGCAGCACTGGGTATTGAACACAGGGTCTTCACGTGGAGCTACAGCCCCTGCCTCCCCCCACTTTTTTGTTGTTTTTTTGAGACAGAGGCTCGCTCCTTCACTAAGTTGCCCCTGCTGGCATTAAACTAGAGACTCTCCCACCTCAGCCTCCCAGAGTGCTGAAGTTACAGGTGTTATTTCCCTTTTATAATGAGGAAACAGAGGTGCAGAGAAGCCATCTTGCTCCTGGTGACCAGAGCCAAGGTGACCTACACAAGAAGCACCGTTCAAGGCTGCTGACTGCAGGAGACGGGGTCCCGGCAAGAATGTGTCCTCTGCCCTTTGGACATACTTTTGAATCTAGACTTGACCACTTAGCAGGCTGTGGACAGGTCGTGCCAGCCTTCGTTTCCTCTTCCTGGGTTGCTGCCCAAAAGTAATCATGGGTGTTGGTACCTGGCAAGGGGCTGGCATACAGAACAGAGCATGGGGACCCTCCCCTCTCTCTGTCATGGGCCAGTTTTATTACTGTATGGTTCCTGTCGATCACCATGTGACATCTCCAGCATCCATTTTAGATCACTTATGGCATCTCAAAAAGAAACCTGGGCTGGAGAGCCTGCCTGGCGTGTGTAAGGCCCTGCCTTCAATCCCTTGCACCACCAAGATACAAATAAAGAAACAAAAATCTACAACCCTGAACCCATTCACAGGCGCTTCCCATTTCCCCTGAACTTTTTGCCCCTCTCAGTCTTTGGCATCACTGATCTGGTTTTGTTTTGTTTTGTTTTTGTGGGTATTGGGAATCGAACTCGGGACCTCATGCTTGCCAGGCAGGTGCTGTGCCACTGAGCTGTATCCTCAGCCCCTGAGCTGTTTTATCTCTGTGTTCTACATGTGGAGCCATACACTATGTGACCTTCTGTGTTCGGCATGTGGCATGATGTTTTCTAGGTTTACCCATGTTGAATAAATACATGTCAGTATTTATTCTGTTGCATGGATGTATCACATTTAATCAACTTATTAGTAGGTTTACATTTACTTTTTTGGCTACTTTGAAAGATGCTGTATGAGCATTTGTGTGTGAGTTTTTGTACAGACTTATATTCTCAATTGTTTTTGGTATGTAACCAGAAGTGTCATTGCTAGGTCATGTGGTAACTCTATGTTGAACATTTCAGGGAACTTTGCTCTGTTTTTCAGAGTAGACTCATCATTTCACATCTCCACTAGCAATGTGGAAAGTTTCCACTTTCTCCACAACCTCACCAACATCTTTTGTTATCTACCTTTTTAAATGTGGCCATCCTTGTGGTTGTAAAGTGGCATCTCAATGTTTTGGGTTTGTATTCCCCTGATGATTAATAATGTTGCATGTCTTTTCCTTTGTTTGTTGGTCACTTATGTGTCTTCATTGTAGAACTATTCAGACCTTTTGCCTATTTTTAAATTGAGTTATTGGTGTTTTTATTAGTTAGTTGTAATAGTTCTTTACATATTTTGGATACAAGTCCCCAATCAGATACATGATTTGCAAATATCTTTTCTCATTCTATGAGTTATCACTCCACTTTTTTTGACAGTGTAGTTGGCTTTCTGTTGATATGACAATTACCTGAGATAAATAGCTTCAAAGAGGGAAGGTTTATTTTGGCTCATGGCTTTGGAAGTTCCAGTCCATGGACAGCCAGCTACACTGTCTTGGGTCTCTGGCAGGCAGAAACATGGTAGAAGGGGGTGGCAGAGAAATCCACTCACCCTATGGCAGTCAGGAAATGAGAGTAGGGAAGAGAAAGGGGCCAGGGACAAGCTATGTCCTTCAAAGGCATGGGGACAGAGTCAATCCATTGAGGTCCTTGGGACCCAGTCACCCGTCTAGGCTTCACCTCTGAACACAGCTGCATGGGATCAAGCTCTCAATACATGAGTCTTTGGGGGTCACTTCACACTTAAATTATAACAGACAGTATTCTTTGAACCACAGAAAGCTCAAAGAGCGTAAGAGTTTCTTTATTTCGATAAAGCCCAGTTTAAAAAAGAAAACAATCAGTTTGCTTTTGTTTCTGTAAACACTGTTCTTCCCTATCTTGGCTCCAGCTGGGTGCCTGGCCCAGAAGATGGGGCTGCCGATCCGCCTGGTGGCAGCGGTGAACCACAATGACATCATCCACAGGACAGTCCAGCGGGGAGACTTCTCTCTGTCCGAGGCTGTCAAACCAACCTTGGCGTCCGCCATGGACATTCAGGTGGGGCTGGAGGGAGGTGAGTGGCCCAGGTGTCTCAGGGTGGAGCCTAAGCTGAAATCAGGGTGGCTTGGGACTCACCTTTCCGCCAGGTCCCTTACAACATGGAGAGGGTCTTCTGGCTATTCTCCGGCTCCAACAGCCAGGTGACCAGGGCCCTCATGGAGCAGTTTGAAAGGACCCATAGCGTGCATCTATCCAAGGACCTGCACGACAAGGTTAGTCACTGTCCATACCCCACGGGAAGGGAAAGGGAGTGGCCGCACTACAGACTGGAGTGTAAGGGAAGGAAGGGGACACCTGGTTTTTGAGCACCTGGTACAAGCTCAGGTGTGTTTACAGTCACTTCATGGTGGGTTAATGTATTAATGAGGAGAGCCAGTAGAGTTCATTTTGGATTCAGGTGGGCTGAACCTCAAATCAGCTGCGAAGTGTTGGGCCAGTTTCTGAAAAATCTGTGCCTCAATTTCCTCATCTTTACAATGGGGATAAAAGCCAGGCATGGCAGTACATACCTGTAATCCCAGCACTTGAGAGGCTGAGGCAGGAAGATTGCCACAAAGTTGAAGTCAGCCTTGGCTATATAATGAGTTCAAAGGCCAGCCTGGACTACATAGTGAGGCCCTGTCTCAAAAGCAAAAACAAAATCCAATAAGTAAATAAATAATAAAAAAAATGAGCATAAGAATGCCTACCTCAAAATGTTGCTGTGGGATTTAAGTCAAATAATACATGTGAGGCACTTTGCATACTGCCTGGCAATATAAGGGTTCAAATATTAACTGTTAATGCTTTTATTTAATAGCATTAATTTCTAATAATGGCAACAGCTGGCAAGCAAGGGTAAAGCCATCTTTTCCTTACAGTATGAGCAGACACCATCATCCCTGTTGAATATCTTCTCTCCTGCTCGCTCCTGCCTCCCTCTCAGAGAAGATGTATTGTTTAGAAGGTGGACAGGGTTGCCTTTATTTTAACGTAGCCAGGCGATGTGACTTATTTTATGTATCAAATGTCGGGGTTTGAAGCTGCCTTTAATTTTCCACATCCCCCTAAGTGGCTATGTGAACTCCAATCTACCTCCATTGACCAGGACCTCCCCACTCTGCGCCAGCTCTGATCGTAGCAGGTTCCTTATACAGAGCTGCAGTCTGCTCCTTCTGGCTTACATGATCTGATTTTACCTCTTACCTATGTTTGGAGAGAATCCTCATTCCCACTGGTCTTCCCAGTCCCTTCCCTAATGGGGACGCTTAGGTTGCTATAGAAATGATGATAACATGGGGTCTCTGTTGCTGCTGAGTTCGTGCAGGGTGTTTGGTGTGCTATAAACCGGTGGTACATCTCCAGAGAATGATCAGCAGCGCAGGGGTGGGGGTGGTGCTGAGGCAGGAATCTCCCTCTGTCTCAGAGGCAGGCGGGTTCCTCGAGTCGTTGCTTAGGCTGGGTGGGAACTGGCAGTTTGGAGCCCCGGCCCAGGAAGCTGGTGCGCCAGGAATAAAGCGCTAGAGACGTTGAATGTGTGTGACCTTCAGTGTTGTGCCCGGCTGTTGAACAAGACTTCAGCTACTTTGCTGATTCATGAGCCACGCCCCAACTAAGGGTTTTGACCCTCAGACACCCACGAATCCATCCTCCAAATTGAGAGAAGCAGCTCAGCACTGGGAAGGTGACTGAGCTGAAGCTGCAGTGGGGACGCGTCCTCTGAGCTCCGGCTGGGCAGCAGTGGTGGGGTGATGCTGGGGTTTTACTCCCCCCAGCCCCGCGCCTCCAATGCCCATCCCTGGCTCTGGGACCCTTCAGCTTTCAGAGGCGGTGACTTCTGTGTCAGTGTCCGATGAAGCCATCACCCGGACCATGGGCCGCTGCTGGGATGAGAACCAGTACTTGCTGTGTCCTCACTCGGCAGTGGCCGTGAGCTACCATTACCAGCAGGTGGACGGGCCGCAGCCCAGGTACGGCATGTGGTGTGGGGCACGGGGCCGTGGGCTTCCAGGAACCATCATCTTCCCCAAGTCCCCAGGACTGCACAAATGGCTCTCATGGGTGTGTGACAGGTGGGCTGTGTGGCCTGGTGGTCTCAGTAGTGTGGCAGATGCCTCGGGGACACTGGGAGGGGGCATGGGTGAGCTGGGCCCCCAGCTGGGAGCTGGGCAGAGTCATGGTAGAGGCGAGTTCAAGGGACAGTCATCATCCATCTCTGTCCTGTGTCCACCCTGACCTTCCCCTCCCTTCCTCCCGAGCCTTCATCTTCCCCGTGTCCCTCACTCCGTCACCTGGCCTCGGGTCCCTGCCCATCCCTGATAGCGTTCCCCGGTGCTGCCTGGCCCCTGCCTCTGCGGCCAAGTTCCCGGAAGCGGTCCTGGCTGCTGGGCTGACCCCCGAGACGCCGGAAGAGATCCTAGCCCTGGAGAGCAAGGAGACCCGCTGCACTCCGATGCCGAGAGGAGCCGACTGGGCGCTGATGCTGCGGGCCACAATCGAGGGCCTCAGCCTGAGCTGGAGGGCACGATGTTTGAGTGTCTCGGAATAGCCCAACTGGAGCCCGCCTCCCATCGTGGGGAGGTGCGCCGCTGATCGTGAGGAGGATGGGGGTGGTTCTCAGAGGGCTGGGAGGCTCGGTAGGGGCCAGCTGCTTTTGCTGCATCTCCCGGTGCTATGCACCCGATTCCTGGCAGTGCTGTTCCTGGTCCCTGGCGAGGTTGGGTGAGGGATGAAGTGCACCCCACCTCTGGGTATGGGCCCATTTTTGAGCCTGCCACTGAGGAGTTTTGGGCACAGGGTCAAACCCTGCTCCAGGGATTTAGGACCTTGGAGGCCCCTTGCTATGCTAACACAAGCTCCCAGCTGACATCTCTGAGCCCTAATTTCTCTGGCTTCCAAACCACGCCCAATGCATTGGCCCAACTTGTCAAGCTTTCAGCCTGTTCAGTGCGGGGAATCCCTGGGATAAACATGCTGCCCTGATAGCTGCAAGGTGGTGGGGCTGAGGTGTCCCTTATCCACCTGCTGCTCTGCATTGGCCCCTGCTTGCTGGGCAGCAGCACAGGGAGGGCCCGATGCCAGGGCTGTAGAGGAGGGCTGAGCCGGGGATCGCCAGATCCAGGCCATGTGGGAAGCATGTGTAGCGCCGATGTGCAAGCGGGGTAAGTTGTCCTGTTCTTCATATATCGTGTCCGTGGCAAAGCTACTTATTTATATTTCTGGGTTCAGATCCTGTGGGCTTCAAAGGAGTTTTAGACAAACACAGACCAGTGAATGTCAGTGTCAGCTTCAAGCCATGGATTTGGGGTCCCCTCTGGGAACCAGGTAGAAGGGCAGGGTGGAGAGATGTTTTTCCACCACTAGAGGATGCTGATGCCCCACCTAGTGGGCATCTGACCTCAGGAGCCCTGCTCTCACTCTGGACACTGAGGTGCTGGTCACCCAGGGCGGAGTCTGCCTGGCATTCCCCACTGGGCACGCCAGCCCCCCATCTCCAGAATGCCCAGGGACTGGAGGAGAGGCTGGAAGGCACGATCTTCTGGAGGATTTGACCTCAAAACCTGACACGCACTCCAAGGGAGAACCCTAGGTGGGGAAAGGAGAGTCATTAAGGGAATGACAGTCGCTCCTTATAGGCCACAGCGCTTGGTGACTTCTCAGACACCTCGCAACCCACAGCAGCAGGCACTGATGGAGACCCCCAGGCCACTTACTAGGAACAATGGACCTGGTGCTTAGGGGTCACCGTGTTGTTTGAGGGCCCAGAAAATGTTTTCATTTTTTTAAACCCAAAGAAAGCAATGAATACAGTCCAGCTTGGGTCATACTCATCTTTCTACCAGCTCAGTTGTACAATTCTAAATATTCTCCTAGAAGAAGAGGTCCGAGATAGTCATAATGCCCCTATTGTGGGCCTATTGGTACTTGACAAAACTTAGCTCATTGGACCTTGATGACAACCTGCCAAGATGTCCATTTTACAAATTAGGAAACTGAGGCTCTGAGAGGAGAGGTAACCAGTCAAAGCAGCACCATTAGTGTGCACAAAAGGCTGGGACTTGAGCCTTTTGTGTGTGGCCAGTGCATCCTCTGCAGCCAGGCATTTCTGTGGGGTCCACTGTGCTGCTGGCCCCCCTCCACCTTTCCCTGGTGTGAGGCTGCTCCTGAGTGCCCACCCTCCTTTTTTGGGTGGATTTGGGAGCACAGCTGTGCTTCTCCGAGAGGCCTCCGGGAGGCGCTGCAGCTCTGCTTCCCAGCTGGCTGGAGGCTCCTTGTCTTTTGCTGGGCTTTTGAGGAAACCCCCATCTGTCCTCTGCTGGTCCTGGGACCTGCCCACCCCTGAGAGGCCACCACAGTACAGGCAGGCAGGAAGTGTGGACGGCAGGGAACCCTGGCCTTGAGGGCAAGGACCCATGCATTGGGCACTTGCCCAGAAGGAAAGAAGGACAGGACTGGGGGGATGGGGAGGGGGCAGGAATGAGGCGTTTGAAGATGGACCTGCCTGGTAAATACATCTGCCATCGGTGGCTGAGCGGTGTGTGTGTCCCCATCCATAGGGAGCCATCCTAGCTCACAGTTCTCAGCGCATAACTGGTGTCCTTACAGGAAGAGGAAACCAGGACCCAGACGTCGGCGCACACAGAGCGGCATGGAAAGGTGCCACCTGCACTTTGAAGAGAAGCCTTAGCCCCTGGCACCTAGATCTCAGACGTGCATCCTCCCAGCACCGGAAGGAAATAAATTTCTGTGTGCCAAACCCACACGGGGTGTGTTTTGCCCTTGTGTCAGCCCGAGCCAGTGCGCGCGCGCGCACACACACACACACACACACACACACACACACACACGCAGATCCAGGCGTGCCCCACCAGGAGCTGAAAACACCAGGAGCTGATCTAACACCCACGGAAGTTAGATCAACTGGGGTCTTCTGTGAGCCACCCACTTCTTGGCACTGTGGTCACGAATCAGCTGTTTCATGGCCTCAGTTTCCTCTTCCGCTGATTGGAGCCCCTTACCTGCCTTGCAGGTTTACTCTGAGGATTACCTGACATAATGTATTGCTAAGTGCTAGGTAAACTCTCAAATGCCGTACAAATGGTTCTTCCTATTAACACAATTATAGTCTGCGTGGAACAATTTAGTACTTTTAAGCTGCCTTGTGTTTTTTACTAATTGCCCTGGGAATCAGTCTTATCTTGCCTGGGTGGTTGCCTCTCCCTTGGGGGTAAAGTGCTTCTGTGGTCTCCGCAGTGCTGCTAGGGCTCGGCACAGGGTGGGAAGTTGCCTTGGCCTGGCCGGTGTGCCCCGCAATAGGACCGCCAGGGCTGTGTGGGGCTGAGTGCCACAGATTTGCTGGTTGTGCTTCTGCTAGCCAGTCAGCAAGCCTTGCTCATTTGCAGTCAGGATGCTGTGTGATGCAGTGATTTACTTTGGGGCACTAAAGCTAAGCTGAGCCCTTTGTGAAGTTCTTTCCAGACACGGATTCTTCGTGCACTCATGAGAAGTGCACGGGCAAATGTGATTAGAGATGAGGAAAGGGCAGTTCGGAGAGGTCAGAGATCACTTATCCAAAGCCACACAGCCAGCGAAGGGCGCAGGAGGGCTGTGAGGCGGAGGGTAGTGGCTTAACCACTGTGCTAGGCCACCAGGAGAGACATGTCGAGCCTCCACCTAGAGTGTGTGATGCTCTGAGGGCCAGATGGGAGACAGTGGTGTCTAGAGGTGACTGGCAGCTGCTCTGCGGAGCATCATAGAGTCACAGGTGTCTTTCCTTCTGGCTCAGGCTCCCTTGGGGAGCTGGGCTGCTCACTGTGGGGTAGCTGGGAGCAGGTGTCTGCTTGATGGGAGGGCATTGCTGTGGGAAGAGGGTGACGATGGTTCTGGGGGATTTTCAGCTCCTGGCGGGGACCCTCGCACACCTGATTGACCCACCGGAAAGACTCAGAATGGGGTGTCTGTGTGCCAGCTGTGGCGGGGCACACCTGTAATCCCAGCACTCCAGAGGCTGAGGCAGGAGGATCACCACATATTCAAGTTCAAGGCCAGCCTGGACTATATACTGAGACCTGTCTCAAAATAAAATAAAGTAAAATAAAATAAAATAAAATGGAAAAAGAATAAGGAGAAAGAAGAACAGGGCATCTGGGTGGGGGAGATAGACAAGGCCTGGAAGCTTTGTTTAATTTCTCAGCTGGATCCTAAATAAACATGGGGTAAGCAGTATGGGGAGGACTTGGCCGTTCGCCTCCTGGAAAGAGGACAGGGAGGGCTCCTCCATGCCTCAACCCAAGAAAACAGAGCTGTCCTTTGGGCCCCCACCCTGCAACCCTCTAATCTGCATCCTGGGGTCCTGCAGTGCCTAGAGCTGGGCGAACGCCAAGGGCCAAAGTGCTGACTTCCTGTCGTGTGCCGGGCGGTGATGCTGGGCAGTGAGGGGCACCTGAGCAAGAGGTCGCCAGGCCTGACAGAGGCAGAGGCAGAGGAGGGCGGCCACAGCCAGGAGCTGCCTTAGCTGCCCTCCTGCCGCCCTTCCCTTCCCTCCAGCACTGAGTGGGTGTTGCAGTGTTGGTTTAGGAGCCTGCACCCCACTACCTAAGCATCCCCTGAAAACCACTGTCGAATAAACCATAAGCCCAGGACCCAGCCCCCGAACTTACTCTTCCCTGAGAGCGTGAGACTGGAGCGGAACCATTAGGAGGGGCTCAGGGCCCAGACAAACACTGGGCCAGGGTGAGTAGGAAAGGCGGGAACTGAGTGGGGTCTCCCGGCACAGCGGGATGGAAGGGGGCCCTTCTGGACTCAGGACTGTCTTTGTCCCCTCTTCCTCGGAGGAGGCACAGGGCTTCCTTTTGCAGAAAAAATGCTGCATGCGAGCAGGCCTCCCTTCCCTCTGGGACAGAGGCAAAGTGGCATTGGTCCTTCTGGCCAGGATGAAACACTGTGACGCCTCCCCTTGGTTTGGCTGAGAGGGGCACCCAGAAAGGGCCATATCTCACCCCTCCTGGGTCGCTGCCTTCCCCCATCATCCCTCACCTAAGGATCACAGAGCTTATTTGTAAAACTGACACAATTTAGGTCACAAGTGTTCGGAGGGGTGGGAGCACCACTTTATGCAATGTCTCTGCAATCAAAGGTCACTGAGGGCTGCCACCCTCCTGTCCTGGACAAAAGCATCCTTCAAAGTCCCGAAAGCCTAGGAGGAGCCCCGCAATGCTTCCTGTGGCCAACAGAGGGCAGAAGAACACACCCTAAGTCTTCCCTTTGGCAATATTCCCACCGGTTTGTGAAAGTAGAGATAGAATCATTACAGGCACATGTAAATTCCAGTGCAAATGCAGGTGCTGAAATTATGCGACAAGACTTAAGGTGGTCACACTGATGTTCCAGAAAATCTTTCTTAAGAAGAAATATGACACACACCAAACACCTGACTGGTGGAGAATTCTAAAACAGCAGGACCCATGCCTGGAGCAGGACTTGTGCCTGGAGCCCCTGTTGGAAAACATCACCTCGCCCAATCCTCGGTTCTCACGGATGAGCAGGTAGAGAGCTGCCGAGCTCGTCGGAGGCGCAGCTGGAGGACACCTGGCCTCTCATTCGTACCACGTTTCCCCCCGCTAACAACCTCTGGGAGCCCAGGGCACACTTGGCCCGGTAAAGGAGCCTGGCGGATTGGATGCCCCATTCGGGCACTTATCTGTAGGCACCAAGCAATCATCTTCCAAAGCCTGGAAAACGAAAGATACCTGTCTACACAGTCCTGCCTGAAGCACTTCCAGAAGCCAGGTCTGGTGAGCAGCCTTAACCCACACTGCCCAGGGTCACTTCAATTGCAGATTTTTTTTAACTTATTAAGTCTCACAGATATCAAGTCCTTACTGGATGCTAGTACTAGGAGCTTGGGTAAAAAAGACCCATTTTTGGCCCAATCCTAAGAGCAGGCTTTTAACTTGAGTTCCATTAATTGCCAAGAGGACCAAGGCTACAATTCGGAGGGTCTAAGAACTTCAAGGGGGGAAAACTGCATGTTTATTTTCTGCAGCCTGAAATGGAAGGTTAGCATCGTCTTCAAATATCTGTGCCTACAAAAATCAGTTAATCCCAGCAGCACCTGGGACTCTGTCATCAGGAGAAATCACAGATATCTTTGTAGATATCACAGCAACCTCCATGTTAAAAACTGGAGATTTATTGTAAAAGGCAGCTTCAGGGGGTCACTTTCGGACAGTCCAGCTTCAGAGACTCTGCAGAAGACTGGATGTCAAGGATGACACATGCTCAGGATGGTCACTGTCATCAAAAAGAAAGGATCACAGTGTCCTTGGTGCCATTCTCACCCCTGGATCCTTCCTTCTTTGCCTGTGCAATCTTTGGGAATCAATCATCTTCTGTGTTTAAGTGGTCACTCTGAGTGATGTCCAGGTACCCCCATTTGTGGCTATGAATTACAGTCAGGGTGCAGTACTCCAGATCTCTTGATTTTAATCCTCCTTTCTAATGGAAAATTCCACATTTTTCCTTTATAAAAGAAAATGTGCTGTATTTTGGCTCATGAGTCTGGGTTGTCATCAGCTCTAGGGTTGGCAGAAGGTTCTAGGTGTAGAGCTAGGCCCGAGGGTAGAGACTCCTGTGGTGGGAGGAGGAGTGGTCCAGCGAGCAGGAAGCCCCATGCCCGCTTCTGTTTCTACTGCCCTCTCACTGGGCGCAGTCACCCTTCCCCTGTGAAGTGTTCTCTGCACTCCCTTC
The DNA here is from genome assembly GCA_004027455.1 of Hydrochoerus hydrochaeris. Classification (NCBI taxonomy): domain Eukaryota; kingdom Metazoa; phylum Chordata; class Mammalia; order Rodentia; family Hydrochaeridae; genus Hydrochoerus; species Hydrochoerus hydrochaeris. Next base: position 223,958 of record PVLA01002319.1, on the reverse strand, counting down.
TTGTCCGCACCTCATGGGGACTTTGGGGGCCTCCATGCGGAAGCATCCTTCATGGCTCAGAGGGAGGGGACGACTCTGCTTGTGACAAAAGTATTGCTGTGTCTTCCATTGAGTGGCAATTGGCACTTAAACTTCCAGCATAAAGCCCTACTGTGTGCTGGGTCCTTGCTAAACCCAAGGAAGCATCCTGAAGAATGAGGAAGCCTTTGACCTCCAGCGATTTCTATAACACCTGTGTGTACACACACGTGCACAGACGCACACACATGTGTGCACCAAAGAGAGAGAGCGCAGGTGACTCCTGTGGTGTTTCTGAGAAGGGAAAAAATTACTGATACCATAGTGGGTGATTAGTGAAAACTTCCTAGAGGGAATGGGTGAAGTGTAGCTTCAAAGAATGGCTGGTTTGGGGTAGCAGGGGTCCTGCGTTACGGAATGAATTACATATCCCTCAGGTCTTTATGTTGAAGTCCTAATTCCAGTCACCAGAAGATGACTGTCTTTGGAGACAGTCTTCAAAAAGCAATAAAAATAAAACGAGTTCATTAGATGAGGCACTAATCTCACAGGGCAATACCTTTATAAGAAGAACAAATGTGGACACAAACAGGTACCAATGGAAAACACTGTTGCACTGCTAGCAAATTAATAAGAGGTAAAGAATGCACAAAATACCTCAGAGAAGTCAGGGTGTAGCCAGGTCCACCGGCCTCGAAGACGAAACTGAAGTCTTTGGAGAGGCTCTTGTGTGCCAGGCACCTGCAGGGCACACAGTCTCCCTCAGTTCCTCGAATGCCACCTTCGGGTGAGACAATGAGGCTGTGAGGAGCACATAAGGTCCCCAGGACACACTCCTTTGCCTGCTGTCCCCCACTGCCCTTCTGATGTCATCACCACCACTTGGCTGTGTTGGTGTGGCTCCCTTTGGACAACGTCCATCCTAAGCTCAGGCATCCACACCCAGGAGTGCCAACTCATCGTAGAATGTCTCTTGAGCTGCACGGTGGGGGTGACAATGTTCTGCCCCCTCCGAGTCTGTGCACCCGTCTCCCCTCCAGCTCCTGGGACCACAGCTGTGCACTGCAGCTGCACCCCGGCCAGGCACCACCTCTCCTGAGGATTCATGAGTTCCCAGCCCCCCAGAGTCCCAGCTGGGATGCAAAGGACACCTCTGAAGGGCTGTACCAGCTCCTGTGCTCTTTGTGGGAGGTCGAAGTTTCCTGCTGCCACGGTTTAAGGGTCAGCTTCTCCCCTGGGGTTCTGCCTTCCTCACTTCTCTGGAGGGCTCCTGACGGGACACCTCCTAAGGACACCACGTGTCATTCTCCGCCTCTGTGTCTGGGAGTTTTCTTCCATCCCAGAAGGCCTGGACGTAGGACAAGCCCTGTGTGGGGAGTGTGATCGGTTGTTGCTGGCTTCCTGTTTAGAGTGAGACCAGGGCGCCTTCTCCCTGGGCTCAGCCTCCTGGTCTGTGAAGGGCTGGGGTTTTCCATCTTCTCCTCTGATGTCCCATAAAGGAAAGAGCAAGGTATGCTGCCTGCCTTGGTGGTGCAGCTGCTTACAAGAGTGAGATAACATGCTTGCTGCGCCTAAGTCACCAGGGCGTGTTTACATTTGATTCCTTGTCATGGGTGGCATTGCCTCCCACAAGCAATTCTGGAGTTCTAACCCCTCAAGCCTGTGGAAATAACAGTCTTCACAAATGACCAAGTCAAAGCAAGGTCATTAGGGAGAGTCCTAACCCAGTACGATTGTGTTCCTGTAAAAAGGGGAAGATCAGTCACAGACAAACAGGCACACGGTGGGGAGATGAGGTGAAGACACAGGGAGAATGACATCTGCAAGCCAAGGGACACCTGAGGCTACCGGAAGCTAGGGGAAGGGGAAGGGGAAGCGGAAGCCAGACCAGAAAGAATACTGGGTGAGTCTACTCATGTGAGCTACCTGGTCTGCACAGAGCCAGGAAGCGGCCGGGCAGCCACCAGCGGGTGGGAAGGAGCAGGCGGCAGTCCTTGCTCCTGGGCACGGAGTTCCAGATTGGGGAGATGAGCAGGTCCTGGAGCTGCAAGGCGGTGATGCTGTGCCGCACTGTGAATGAACGCACACTCGGATGTGGTTAAGATGGTCCACTTGACATTATGTGCATTTTACCACACTTTTAAAAACAAAAGCCAATAGTCTGGTCACACTTTGGAATGGGGAAGAATGGCCTGGACAAGTGGCAGCCAGGTGCATCTCCCCTGCTCCTGGCCGAATCAGGCTGGCACCCAGAGACCTCTGCCCAACGTGGCTGGTGCATGCAAGATCGCCTAGGCCTGCGCTCGACTGTCATCTGTGCCTGGGGTGCAGGGGTGGGGTGGAGGCCTGGGACCACCGGCTGCTCCCAGACCCTGTCCCGCCTCCTGGAACCCAGCAGCAGCCAGCTCCTGTGGGCCCCTTCCTGCGCCAGGCCCCTGGCGCTGCCCAGGCAGGCCCAGCACGCGGGAATCACCCTGCCCTGGAAAAAAAAAAAAAAAAGGCAAGAGAGGGAGAAAAGAAGCACAATTAAAATCTTAGTATATGAATAATTACATTTTAAAAATCCCCACATTTTTTTTACATCAAAAGGAATTCTGTAATCAGAGGTTTAATTTGCAGATTTAGTGGCATTTGGCAGGTTAAAAGTAGGCACTGTGAAGTGAGTAAGCGTGGGATTTGGGGCTGGAAGCAAAGAATGGGAGGATCTGTTGGGCCAGAAATCCCAGCTTTGAGCCGCCTCTGAGCTCCAGTGCACTTCCTGTGCCACAGCCGCCCTGGGACCCGCTGGGGGGAGGGGAAAGGGAAGGGGCTGGGTGCTCCAGACCTATGACCCCACTTCTTAAAATTTACTTAATTGTTTTTTTCCCAGTTATTGGCTGTTTGCAAAAAAAAAAAAATCAATAAATGCCATCTTAAGATTCTGAAAATATACAAAATCAAAAGAACAAAAAGCAAACAAAATCATCTATTTTCCAGCCTCAAGATAGGAGCATATTTTTCTCCTTGGGGTAACACGGATAAAACTCCTTTGCCCATTGATAGGGTTTTGCAAGTGCAGTTTTATGCCCCCCCCCAATTTTCCTTTCCTTCATCTTTTCTGGAAGTTTCTCTTCCTTTCTTTGCCCAAGGAGAATTAAAAAAAAAAAAATCAAAACAAAACATCAGCTCTGGCCTAGGAAGCTGGGAGGAGAGGTTTGGGCCTGAGAAGCTTTTCCACACAAGACGCTGGAAGAGCGGCCTCAGGGGGCAACCCCGAGTCAGGCCTGGGCTGGGGCAGCCTGAAGCAAGCACTAGGTGGCCTTCCCTTCGGAAGGGAGGGGCGGGTGGTGCTCAAAGCCCATATCAGCCTGGCGGGGATGCTGCCGGCCCCTTCCAGTGAGGTGACTGTCTTTACTGAGGCAGTTTCCACAGTGGCTGGAGGGCTGAGGGCTGCCTTTGGCAGAACCCCTAAGAGCTGGGGACTTACCCTCAAGTTAAGGGGGAGAGAAATGGACAGACAGAGACAGAGAGAGGAAGGGGATCATTGCTGGAGCTCACCAGGGCAGAACCCTAAATCCAGCCTAAGCCAGAGGCTCCTGAAGAAACTTTGCCAGTGGCCAGGGTGTTCTGAGAGGCACCTGGGAGACCATTGGCTGCAGCTCACGTGAGGAGCTACAGCCTGCGCAAACAGGACAGGCCCTTGCAGGAGAAACGAGACCCAAATCCAGAGCAGCAACAAAGCAAGGCGTCCTGAGGGATCTGAAGCTGCAGGCCAGCCTCCCCCAGCACTCCAGCTAGGATGGTTCTTCTCACAGAGTCTCGGTGGCGTCCATTATGGGGAGCGCACGTCCTCCTTTCTGGGAAAATGGGCTTCTGCTTTTGTGCTAATTCCAGGGAGTGGGGTCCTGGGGAGGTGGCGGGCCTGGCCCCAAGATTCACAGTCAAGAGGCGGCTGAAAGGAGGCTCTGAGTCCTGGCATCCCGAACTCCAATGCCAACAGGTTTCTCCTTTCCCGGCTTCTGCGACTGTGCTCAGAGAACTGCTTCAAGAGTGTGTAGGGTACTGACTGAGTGACAGCAAGCTGACTGTTGGATCATACAGAGAGCAGAACGTGGTCACCTAGATCAACTAATTGTAGCAGGAAATTATCAAAGGGAGACTTAGGGTTTTTTTTTTTTTTTACTTTAGAATAAAATTTTAAGATTCTGGAAATAAAAGTATATGTTGTTGCCAGGCATAGTGGCATACCCCTGTCATCCCACCACTCAGGAGGCTGAGGCAGGAGGATCACTATGAGTCCGAGGCCAGTTTGGACTACAAAGGGGACTGTATAGTGAAACCCTGTCTCAAAAAACCCAAAAAATTATATGTTGTTAATAATGAAATAGATCAATATTTTATGCATAGTTTATTTTTTTCATGTAAAATAGGCTCTATACAAAGTCTTAAATTTAAACAATTCTTCTGGTATTTGGGGGAGGGTAGGTACCAGGAATTGAACTCAGAACCTCACACCTGCCAGGCGGGTGCTGTGCTGCTGAGCTATATCCCTGGTCTCCTTCTGGCATTTTTAGACACTATCACACCACTTAATGTTAGAAGAAGGTAAATGGTTTGATCTTTGTTTTCAGGTGCAACATCAAGTGTACTTTTACATTGTATTTCTGCCACCAGTACAATGAAGCAAAGGGAAAAAGATGAACCACATTTTTTGCACTATTTATGTAGTGCTCTATTGTTGCTATAATTAGCAATTAGTTATTTCATCTTGAACAATCCTGATTGTTCTAAATCATTAGAAGCCAGAGTCTCTCTTCACTTGGAAGCTGCCTGACTTTGTGACTATATGAGTGAGACTCCAGCTTGAGGGCACACAATTATGCCATTTATTGTTAAAACTTCCTCTAGATCTACCACATGATACTGAAAACCCCACTTCTGGAAGTACTTATGTGTCCAAAAGAATTGAAATCAGTGTGTAGAAGAGACGCCTGCCTTCCCCTGTTCATGGCAGCAGTATTCACACGGTCAAGCCATGGAATGAACCCCAGTGCCCATCAATGGGTGAATGGATAAAGTGTGGTCTACACACACCATGGAATAATATTCAGCATTTAAAAATGAGGATATTCTTTCACTGGCTCTGGAGGACTTATGTCAAGCAAAATATCCTAGGCATACAATCTCACTTAACTGGAATCTTTTTTTAAAAAAAGTCTTACTCATAAAAGTCAAAAGCAGAATGGTAGTTACCAGAAGTTGGGGGAAAGGGATAAGGAAATACTGCTCAAAAGGCCCCAAAGTTTCCATTAGACAAGAGGAATATTTTTAGAGATCTATTGCCTTGCCCAGTAACTGTAGCTAATAAAAATGTATATTTCAATATTGCTGAAAGCAAAGAAACCAAATGTTCTCACATAAAAAGTAAGATATTTTAATTAGTTTGATGTGATCATTCCACAGCATAAGCCTTCTTGAAAACATCACATTGCACCCCATAATATGTACGATCAATATTTGCCAGTGAAAAAGAAACTTAAAAAGGCTGCCATCCCCTGAATCCATGAGAATCGATGTGGTGTAGGAGAGATGTGCAGTGTACAAGGAACACTAAATTGTATCACGCATATATTTGAACTTTATACATACGAACATATGACATAGGCTGAGGGTGACCCCTGAAAAATTAGACAACAGGAGCATCAATTGCTACACATCACATATAGGTGGTGGCTCCATTAGATGTCACATGTTTGTGATCAGGTAATGCTTGCTGCCAAGCACTCTTCAGTAAGGGACACCATCTGAAAAAGGCAGATAACTGAGCCAGGCATGGTAGTGTACACCTGTAACCCCAGTGCTTGGAAGGCTGAGGCAGCAGGATCACCATGAGTTCAAGGCCAGCCTGGGCTATATAGTGAGAGCTTGTCTTGAAAAAAAAAAGGTAGATTATCACATAATAATAGGAAAGGAACCTATATCAACATGAAATATTTTCTTAAGTTGATTTTTAAGAGCAAAAGTTTAGCTTATATATCTTTGAGGGATTTGGGGGAGGGGGTGACAAACTATTCATTCCATAAGACCATCTGAGCTCTCATGAGAAATTGGCAAAATAATGCTCATTTGACCTGACTGGGAAAAAAAAAGTAGCAAATATTTTGGTAAAAGATCAGTCGGCGTGGTGGCACATGCCTGTAATCTCAGCACTTGAGCGGCTGAGGCAGGAAGATCACTGCAAGTTTGAGGCCAGCCTGGACTACATAGAGAGTTCAGGGTCAGCCTGAATTGCAAAGTGAGACCCTGTCTCAGAAAACCAAAAATAACAACAACAAAACCAAAAACAATGTAGGAAAACAAAAAATAAAATATTTAGGGACCTGCTTATATTGATGAAGTTTTTAAAGGTCTAGTAATTTGGGAGTATGATAAAGATTTCCCTTTCAAAATTAAGGACAAGTCATTGTACCTTAAAATTTCTCCTATGGAGAAAGAAATGCAGCGGTTAGTTGACATCTTTGGGTTTGGAAGCTTCATATTCCATTTTCAAGAGTACTGTTATGATCCATTTATCAGGAGGTACAAAGGGTTGCCAATTTTGAGCAAGGTCTGGAGCAAAACCAGGTCCTACAATGTGGTCAGACTACGGACAGCCTGTGGGCTCATACGGTCCAGGAGACTGCACGGTAGCAGATGTGCTGTGCAGAAAGTTGTCAACTGGAACCTGCAACAACTCACGCATGAGAGGGGGCAGAGTAACACTCAGGGCTCTAGGTGAGGGCTCCAGTAGCTGCCAGCCCCTGACGAAATGGGGAAGCACCGTGCCCTCTCTCAGGTGGCCCTGTAAGGCAGCAGTGAGGACACCTCTTAATGGACAGCTGGGGAACATTGTGGTATATTGTAATCTGAATATTGTAACCCCTTTCTGGCCCACCTTGCAATGTGGAAAGTTATATCTGTAATCCCATAGAAATGTAATTGGAATTCCAGCAAATTAATTCCAACCTACTACCTCCAATGCAAACCATGGTAAGAGCAAAGATACTAAGACAAGACATACTCAGAGTTATGGACAGCCAAGGGTAAGTCTGATCCAAGTGAGGATATACAGACAAAGACCATGATCCAAGGCCTCTCCCAGAATTTTTATCTCGTGGAGAAGGGAGTGGTTCAAGCATGAATGACAGTGATGATGGCAGGAATTATGTGAGCAAGGTGAGCTGAGCTAGCCAGGCAGAGGGCAAGCACCCCTGTAATATTTCAGGGAGAAAAATCTGCAGAAAGACCAGTCTGCATAACTCAATTGGGATAGATATAAATGAATTTAGGAGGCTGTTGCTTCAGTTCCTGACATGTAAACTTTTGTACCCTGGGAAACCATAGCCACTTATTTTGAGGCTCAGAGCCAGCTGACATTCTTGGAGCTGTCTGGCTCTGCCATCCTGCTGTGTTCAACAGTTTTACAGGGAACATGATGTGAGGAAATGGCAAATTGTCAGCTTGCCCTAAGGATTACCTGTCAGTCCCTTAGCTGGCCCTTATCTGCATTGCTTACAGCCAATTGAAGGTAGAAGGAAATGACACAGCCAGCTCTGTACATATCAGTACATGGAAATAAGACTCAGTTTAACTGATGTTGAAGCAGTTGGTCTGCGTTCGAGGAGAGGTGCCAGGTTGTCTTCTACAGTGGTATATTTGGTCTCTGTCCCAATTCTTGGCACACAGCTCCTAAAACTTAGAATCACCAGAGTGAGAGGAGTGCTTTTTGGACATTAGTGAGATGGCTGTAACTAGTCTCCCCCTCCCATAGCTTCAGAATGGACCTGTAAGCCTTTCAGTCCAAACCTCACAACCCAAATCCAGGAGATGGAAGCAGGGCTGGAGGCTGGGTTGGTCAGTAATGGCTGATGATGTAATTAACCATGCTGTCTAAGTCTGCTTTTTGTTATTGTAACAAATACCTGAGATGCACTCCAGAGGCTGAGGCAGGAGGATGACTGTGAGTTCGAGACCAGTCTGTACTACATAGCAAGACCCTGACTCAAAATAAATAAATAGATAAATAAATACGGAAAGTTCAAATACCTGAGATCATCAAAGAAAAGTTGATTTTGGCTCATGAGGTTTCAGTCAAGGTTGACCCCATCATCCCTGGCCTGTGGTGAGCATATCATGGCAGGGGGTTGCGAGGTGAAGCAGACGGCTTCCCTCATGGTACCCAGGAAGCAAAGACAGAAGAAGAGCAGATAATAGGGACCCAATATCCCCTCCAAGGCCCTGAACACAATGACCTGGCTCCCTTCCACTAAGAGCCACTTCCTAAAGCTTCCAGCACCTCCCGAAAGTGCCACAGGTGGGGGCCAAGCCTTCAACACATGGGTCTCTGAGGGACACTCGAGATCTGAACCGTAGCTTATGCCTGTGTAATGAAACAGCCATTGAAACTCAAAGGGCAGGATAGAAAGACTTCCAGGTGGCTGCAGACGTGGTGGCCCCTGGCTGGCGTTGTCCCAGAGAGGACGCAGGATCTCCTCCCACACAACTCAAGCTGTGCATCTATTTGACTGCTCATCTGCACCTTTTGTGATGTTCTTTAGAGTAAATCAGTGCACATAAGTATTTTCCTGAGCTCTGCTAGCTGCTCTAGCAAATTAATTGAACCTAAGGAGGAGGCTGTGGAAACCCCAATTAATAGCCTATCAGTAAAAATCACAGGAAAATCCCCCTGGGGCTTGCATTTGCCATCCAAAGGTAGAGGTCATCTTGTGGGACTGAGCCCTCATGCTGTGGGATGGGGCTTCAGCTCCAGGTTAGATGGTGTCAGAACTGCACTGATTTGAATTATAAGACACCCCATTGGTGTCCACTGGAGAATGCTTAAGATGATGTGGAAAAGCTCTATGTATGTTTTGGTGACCTCCCAACACAGGTGAAATGTTTTGTATTGACTAAAAAGAGGAGAAAAATACTGTTATTTCCTGTATTTCCTGCACCTCCTCAATCTCCTTTTTGAGGTCAGAGAAGTTGCCTGAAGCAAGAGCCAACAGACTCCTGGACTGTGTTGAATGGCTCCCTGGTTTGCCAGGGACGTGGGAGGAGCAGGATTGGAAAAGCAGTGACAAAGAAATGTGGAAATGAGGCTTGAGGACGCACTCATGGGAGTGGGGCCCAAAATTGTGAGAATCTTTTCTGCCCATAAATGCACATCAAGAAGCATTCACTGCAGAAGAGGGGGCTCAGCAGCTGAGCAGCTAGGATCATCCCGCCTGTAGATATCAGCCCATCTTGTCCCCCTGGTGTCTGCACAGTGGCTCATGAGTGGCAGAACCCCACAGCAGAGATAGCAGTGATGCGTGGCCCCCAACAGCATAGACTCCAGCACTCTGAGACAGTTTTCTGTTTTCCTTAAGTGGCAATGTGCTCTAAGCCTGATCAAGCTCTAGAATCTGGCACTGATTTACAAAAGATAAAAAGGAGAGAGAAACGAAGAACACATTACATCACACCAGAGAGATGCAGCCAGTAAAATCCAAACAAGGGGAGTTTCATAGGACAAATGTTTGAATATCTTCAGTAAATAAATTACTAGGTGAGAAAGTATAGATTAAAAGACTATTTAGCAATCTATCAACAATTCCAAGTAGGGTCCTTACTAGGATTGTGATTGTTTTAATGGAAAAAATTTGGACATTTGCCAAATTAGAAATATGAGCACTAAAAGATATTTGATGATATTGAAGATTTATACTTTATCTGGGGGGATGTGATAATGGTATATGGTATGTTAGACAGGGGAGAGGGGAGAGAGAAAGTGGGAGAGAGAGAACCAAACCTTTGAAAATGTACAGTGAAATTTGTGTATAAAATGATACGGTAGCTGGGGTTTGTTTTAAATAAAATCAGGAGGACTTGTGTACGGATGAGGGTTTATGGACTGACAGATTCTAGCTGCATTGTTGAAGAGGTACTTCTCTCTTCCTTTCCCTGCTTTGCTCGTGTTCTGAGCATGTGCTTAGTAAACCTTCTGGGTAATCTCAGCATTGACTGTGGTTTCAGAGCGTTTCATTTTAAAAGGAAGTTTCATTGCTTGAACTAATGTGTATTTAAATCCTCTCCCTAAAAGCTCACCATGCATTTCTCCAGCCTTGGCTTAAACCCTGCCCTCCCAGGGATTTGCTTTCTGCTGAGCTCCCCTGGCACGCTTCCTGGTTATTAGAAAGTCTCATTTGAGGCCAAATGTGTCACCCTTGAACTGCCACCATCAGTCCTTCCTCTCCCTTCATGACTCTAGAGAGTTCATTTAATCTCTTCAACATCCCTGTCCCGCTCAGCCAGGTGCTTGGCAGCTCCTGGGGTGACTAAGCCTGTCTGCTCTCCCCTCTCCTACTCTGACTCCTCAAATGGTCTTCCCACTTAATGACGATATTAGTTGCCACAGTGAACTGAGTTTATGACAAGATGTCAATGTGACACAACTGGTGGATATTAGAGATAAAACCTAGCTTGTCTGATTCTACCCTTTGGATTTCTAGCCTCTGCATCATGGTTTAACCTCCAGTCTAGCAAATAATGGTGTCAAAGTGCTTAGGAGAACTTGCTATGGGAAAAACTTAAGTTCCTTTCAGCCTTTAACAATGGAACATTATCCAGAGCCTGAACTGTTGAATGAAGGAGTCTACATGGCTGGGACTGATGGCACATAGCTAGAATCCCAGGTGCTTTCTGCTGAGCTCCGCTGGCATGCTTCCAGGAGAGCTCAGCATTCTGGAGGCTTGAAGCTGGAGGATTGCAAGTTCGAGGCCAGCCAACTTAGTAAGAACCTGCCTCAAAATTAAAAATAGAAAAAATGCACTGGGATTAGCCTAGTGATACAGCACCCCTGAGTTTAATCCTCAGTAACACACACACACACACACACGCACGCACGCACGCACACACACATGCACACATACACGAGTGCACTTGTCAAAGGATGGCTTTGCCCCTGCATTGGATAAATGGTGGGTCTGCTGTGTTTCTCAGGATGTGGGAGAACGTGGCTACTATGACCTGTGGTTGGGAAAGGAGGGCTCTTGGATCTGCCCAGTGCTCTCTAGATGTCATTGGTGTCTGCAGTGGCTCTGATCCCTGCCCATACTGGGGGTGGGGGGAGGCATTTGCCCTGTAGGAGATCCAGGGAGTTGGGGGTGCATGCTTGTGCAGTTTGGTCTGTGAAGTGGCGCTGTGGCTGTGAGGAAGACTGGGTATGGCATTCTCTGGTCTCCTTCTCTCACTGAGGTTCACCAGCTGAGGATCCCTCAAAGCGAAGCACTGACGTGTGTCCACACCCCCAAAGTCATGAGGGTCCTCATGTAGCTTCACTTAATAAATCAGGAAATATTGGCCAAGCCCAAGGTCTCTGTACCATACAGCGATGAGATGTCACTGCCACATTTAGTCGAACTCCAGAAACTTGAGTGTATTGGTGTCTGTGTGTGCTAGGAAAGGGTCTGACACTCGGGACGTAAGGGGAAAGCCATGGACACTGTCCTCAAGGAGCTCCTGGCCTACCCAAGGAGATGGCTATGACCATCAGCACATCTAGAAAAAGGATGCTATGTGCAGCCGGGCCCTCTTGATGGGACATCCTACCCAGAACCGCGGCTGCTATGGGCTTCCTCCAGTTTAAAGTCCTGGCTTGGAGGCCTGGGATGTTTCTCTGTGAGTTTGGAAGGCTGGAAGCTCCTGGAAAGCTGAGTGCAAGGGAAGAGGAGGGGAGTCCGTGGCTTTTTTACTGCATAGCCTGCTGAGCACACTCTGTAGCATCTAACAGGGTAAACCCTCTCATTTCTATTTATAAAAAAATCAACATGGTCAGTAATGCTTTCTAGGAAAAATAAAACATAGTTTAATCTTTCCAGTACTTGCACGTATGAGCTCATATTTACCCCACCCTGCCCCTGGCAGGGACTCAGAGACCAAGGAAGGAGTTGGTTATCAGGATCCAGTAGAGTCTCTAGCAGGCCCATGCAGAACAAATCTGCCCCAGTGGGGGTTCCCTGAACCCACTGGGGCTCAGGAAGAGCTTTGCTGTTTGGGAGTTGCTCCACCTCCACCAGCACTAAGTGAGGAATCTGGGCCCAGAAGATAAAATAATTTCCTACCTGATGGAACTTGCAGCTTCTCAGATTGGCCAGTGAGCTTTGATTTCTGGCCAAGTCCATGGTGGGCTTCCGTGCTTTGATGTGGTTTTGCAGGGAAAACATCCTCAAATGAGCAACAACCAATAGGATCTCTTTTCTCTTAGAGTCCACCTCTTTTAAGGCAGTGCTAATTAGCCTTTGGAGTTGGCTGTGCTTGGGAGGCCACAGCTCCTCAAGGGGAGGCCATGGGGACAGGATTCAGAGTCTGATGCTCGGAAGAACTTAGGTTAATTTACCCGAGTGTAAGTCACGGATGCAAAAACAGAAGTTTTCAGAACAGGAGTATTTGGAATCTGGAGACCACCGCTGCTCTACCTCTTAGCTAAGCTGTAGAAATTTTACATCTAAGCAAGTTTTCCTCCAGCATAAAATGGGAATGTGAATGCAAACACTGCCTCAGAACTAATAGCCCCAATATTATATGTAAAGACCGACCACACATGCAGAACTGAAGACCAATTCAAAATGAGACAGAAGAATTATTCATTGATATTAGAAGCAAAATTCATTACTCAATTACATTTGAAAAAAGGTCCTCAAATAAGTTAGATGTACATTATATCATAATGGCAATAAATATTGCCCATAGAGATGGATGTGATATTAAAAACTTTTTTGTCCTTTCTTTTGTATGAGCAGAAAGGTTTATGAATTTGTGAAATATAGATTCACAAGAAGTTGCAAGAAAAAACTATGCAGGGAGGGCTACACCCCTACTCTGCTTCCCCGGCAGTAGCATCTTGCATAACCACCGTGCAGGATCAAAACCGGGCATAGAACATCTAGGAAGCCCACTGGTTTTATAAGCATCGATTTGTGTGCATGCACGTGTAGTTCTGTGCAAGTTAGTGGCTGTGTCATTACCACTAGAATCCCTCATGTTACCTAACCCTGCCCTCCCAATTCCAGACTCCTGGCAACAGAAGTCTAACCACAGAATCACATGTTATAGAACCTTTTGGATTTGGCATTCTCCCCCTGAGCTCAATTCTCTTGAAATTTTAGGTCTCAGGAAAGTTGTATCAATATTTTTTTTAATTTTAAGAGAATAAAACAAAAAATGAAACAAAACGAGAACAATATTAGATTTCAAAAACAAAGACAGCAGGAAATCAGCAATAGTTACTATGTTGCATATTGTTATCCTCTAAATGGTTGCTCCCACTACCAGCTCTAAGCCTGCGAAGCCAATCAACCATAAGCACTAAGGTGTTTCTTTACTTCAGTTGCTATTGGTTTGTACCTTTTTTCACAGAGTAATAGTGATGGGATGGAGGGGCCACAGTTCAGCCCCCACTCATGGCAGCAATTGGGGTAACAATTATTTCTTACAGAAGAGAGGAACCCTTCACACATTCAATAAATACTGGCGGTTGGGGGTGTGGCTCAGTGGCAGTGCCTACCTGAAAAGTGTGAGGTCCTGAGTTCAATTCCCAGTACCAGAATAAATCAATAAATATTGGTGATAGTGTCCTTATGTGTCACACACCACAGCTACATTGATGAGCAGCAAAAGTGTAAACAGAGGATAATTGCTGGTGTTGATAGAGGACAATTGGCGGAGTGCACACAATTTCTTCTATTTATTTTTAATTTTTGTTCTTTTTGAGACAGGGACTCGCTATGCAGTTCAGGCTGGCCGTGAGCTCACTTTGTAGCCCAGGCTGGTCTCAAATTGCAACAGTCCTCCTGCCTCAGCCTCTCTAGTTCTGGTGTTACAGGTGTGTGCCACCATGCCCAGCCACACAACTTCTTCTTTGAATGGGAAGCATCTCTGAGGAGGTGACATTGAAATTGAGACCTCCTGGAGGAGGAATCTACCCTTCAAAAAGGCCCAGGAAAGAGCGAAGGGCAGAGGGGCAGCAAGTGCAAACATCCTTGCACAAGCCTGGTTGTTGGAGGAGCAGAGAGGAGGCCAAGGAGGTAGCTAATGTCAGGCAGGGAAGCAGCAGAAGGAGCGGGCAGGGTGAGTCTGCAGGAAGGAGCTTGGATCATTCTAGGCAGGGCAGGGCATGATGCCAGTCACGGTTTTAAAAGCTCCTTCTTGGCTCAAAAGTCTAGAGATAAACTCTTTTAAACCCACACAAGTCAGTTCATTTAATAACTCATCATTTATTATTCACAAATCTTTGAACAAAACTCAAATGCAAACTCATATGATTTTTTGGCACAGGTCATACGAAACTGCTCTCCCCGCCTAGAGAATGGGAGCCCCTGAAGGAGAGATTCTGTCACAGTCATTCTCTGCAGCTCTTGGGTGAGGGCTTAGCCAGAGCCAATTCCTGCACAAGAGGAGTTTGCAAAATGCTTTCCTTGTGGCCGCCCCGTTGGGTTTCACTTGGACCCACAAGAACTTGCTGCTCTCCTGCCATTTTCCGTCACTATAGCAATAACCAGATCGTTTGCAGGAAAACCATGTTCGCTGCAGGGGTGAGAGGTGAGGGGGAAGAGCAGACAGAAGAGGGAGGAGCTGCTCTGCCAGGTCCTAGGGAACCATGAGTCCGTCTGAAGTTGGAGGTGGGCTTTGTACATGCACATGTGCACACACACGCATGTGCACACAGACAAGCAAGTGAGACAGGAAGACAATGGGCTATTCGGCCCAACCCCAACCCTAGGAGTCCAGGCAGTCACCTTGCCCCTCTGGCCCAAGGCGTCCTCCACTGGGCCTGTGTGCTCTGGTCCCTGGGCACTTTCTGGCCCCGGGACAGGTCAGTTTGGGATAAGCCCTTCGCTGTACAGGGCCCATCATGGCAAAGGCGAGGAGCTTAGCAAATGCAGGGGACACCAGCTCCTTCAGGGTGCTCACGGGGCCTCTCAGCTGAACAGTATTTCATGGAGCAGGCTGAGATCTACTAGTCGCTTTGGCATGTAGAAGGGCAGATTTTAGGCTGTGCCTCATCCTGAGGTTACATTTTATAAAGCAATGGTCTGACCCCGGTTACTCCATTTTTGAAGACAAATGCCCAGGTAGAATGACTCTATATCTTGTTTATACAAGTAAACAACCACCATCTGTCCAGCATAAACACAAGATGGAAAACAATAAATAACTTATTTGTGCCTATAAAAAATTAACTTATCAAATTTAATCCAGAGCATTTGGACACGGGCTTATCAGGCCATATCAGAAAAGACAGACCCCTGAGGTTATCAATCACACCGACATGACTCCCTCACCCAAGACTCATAGAAAGAGGAGCATCAGAAGCCTCTGTTGCCTACCTGGCTTCCTGCTTGCCTTGAGGCTCTGCAAAGGTGGAAGAAAAAGATGGTCGATTGATAGGTGGCACAATAGAGCCTCTCTGAGAAAAACAACTCAGATGCTAGAATTTAACACCATGGAGAAGCTCAGATGAATGGAGTGGGATTGTCACGACCCAGG
The DNA here is from genome assembly GCA_004027455.1 of Hydrochoerus hydrochaeris. Classification (NCBI taxonomy): domain Eukaryota; kingdom Metazoa; phylum Chordata; class Mammalia; order Rodentia; family Hydrochaeridae; genus Hydrochoerus; species Hydrochoerus hydrochaeris. Next base: position 208,394 of record PVLA01002319.1, on the reverse strand, counting down.
AAGAAACTGAGGAAAAAGTAAAATTAAAAAAAAATTAAAAAAGAAGAAGTGTGGGCGGAGGGCTGGAGCTGGGCACGCTCCCGTCGCTGTACTGGGTGCATCTTAGAGTCGGGCGACTCACGATTGAGCTGAGGTTGCGGCCCTGCCGAGAGCCGGGAGTTGCTGAGCTCCAGACGCTTGGCGGGAGGAGGCGCTGCAACAGGGAGTAGAACCAGAGAACCAAGCTGCATGGACTTTGGTGAGTGTTGTAAACTGGGTTCCCCAGAGCGGGATGAATGGCTAAATGACATATTGCATTTGGGCAAGACAGGCTTGAATCGACAACTGAAGCGGCGTCAGTCGGCAGCTCCTGGCCCAAAGCAGATTGGTGGGATCTGCTGGGCTGGGTCATGCCCCTGGTCAGGACCCAGTAGCCAGGGATGAGGCTGTCCTGAACCTGGGCATCTGCAGGACATACACTAATGTGCTGAAGACACTCACTGGTTGACTGTCTTAGAGGGGAGGGGCTGACCCACATCACCCCTGTGTGTACCTCACAGATCAACAGCAAACTGGAGAAAGCAGCAATCCCCTAGCCAGTACGCTTCAGAAAAACTGTAAGCAATAGGAAAAGGTCCTGAGACCTCCACCATTCACCTGTCTGAAAGAAACCAGAAACATGACAAGACAGAGAACAACAAAAAGCCTCCAACTGCTGACCCAGGGAAAATAAGTCCAGGAGAGGTAAATACAGAGGAGATCGAGGGCAGCAAACATGCAATATCAGGCATGGCCTCAGCGGAAATAAAGAAATACTTCCGTGACCTCATCAATGAATTTAAATCTGAAATTCTAACTCAGGTGAAGCGAGATGTAAGAAGATTAATAAAAGAAATGCTGGGTAATCCTCAAGAAGACACAAATGGAAAAATGGAGGGACCCAGAGAAAGGAGAGAAGCCTTTGATGAAGACTATAAACAAAATCTAGAATACATGAAACAGATCCAAAGAGAATATCAGGAAATTAAAAAGTCCATTGAAAGCTGGCAAAACTTCTTAAGAAAAACTAAAGACAGACTTTCAAAACTTGAAGATAGATTTGCAACATATGATCGTGAAAGGAAGGATCTCTTAAAAATAACAAGGAACCAGGAAGTAATAATACAAAGGCTAGAAGACAACAAGAGGATTTATAATTTAAGAATAAAAAATGTGAATGAAGAAGCAGGGACAAATACAAATGAAATAAAAAGGCTATTCACAGAAATAATTAAGGAAAACTTCCCAAGCATAGGAAATGGAAGTGATGTTCAGATATATGAGGCATACAGAACTCTACAACCAAAACAGATCTATACCCAGACATATAATAATCAGGATCCCAGAAATCCATCACAAGAACAGAATATTAAAAGCAGTCAGAGAAAAGAAACAGATTACCTATAAAGGAAAACTCATCAATATCACAGCAGACTTCTCAGTGCAAACTATCAAATCAAGAAGAGCTTGGAGCAAAATATTCCAAGCCCTGAAAGAAAATAACCTCCAACCCAGATTGATGTACCCTGCAAAACTGTCTCTCAAAATTAATGGAGAGACAAGATATTTCCACAACAAAGAGGAACTGGGGAGTTTGTGATCACCAATCCAACCATACAAAGAATAATGAAGGACATTCTAGAGAGAGAGAAGGAAATTACCAGGATTCCAGGAACAATGGCAGAAAGGCCTCAATGAAAGGGCTAGACAGTGAAATGAAGGAGAGAAGTAAGCAACAATGACAGAAAAATAGCATAGCAGGGATGAGGCAGAGAAGATTGGCTATATCGCTGTTTTGTATTGACTGATTTTATTTTAATCTGGTATGCTTGAGAGTATCAATTCTGAGAGTAGAGACAACTACTCTGAAGATGACAGGATTCAATAGGATACCCATTCTGGTTTGATTATTAACTGCCTTTGAAGTCCTATAATGTCTCCAATGTTTGGTTTTTATTAATAGTAGTATGTACTGCTATGTTTAATTATACTATGCCTGATGATATAGATGATTTTATTGAAAATAACAAGAGACATCATAGTAACTACTGTAGATCACCTAGTATTGTGGTTCTATATGTCCTTTTCAGTTCGTGTTTCTCTAGGAATTTGTATTGTTGACTTGTTTTGATTTGTTTCTCCCTCTAATACAGAAAGGCTAGGTATACATGTAGAGACTTATACATGTGTAGAACTTCTAAACAGTTTACAAGAATTGATTATAGTTATTGTAAAAAAAAGAGAGAGGAAAAGAAAGTATTCTAAAGGCTATAACTGCATGTATGTTTAAGTGCGTAGGGTTGATAACCATATTACCAAGTTTTTGTTGGACAGATGAACAGAACTGATTGCAGTCTCACTGTTTAAATGTCCACTTTGTAGGCTTTACCTTTGCAACTTGAACAACTACTTCTAAGAGGAAAATATGTAATTATCAACTAGTGATTTCTTACTGTTTTTTTTGAAATTATGTGTTATTTCTACCCTCTTTCTGTTTCATTTTTTTCTTTAAATAAGAAAGAAAGAAAAAGAAAGAAAAAAGAAAGAAAGAAAGAAAGAAAGAAAGAAAGAAAGAAAGAAAGAAAGAAAGAGGAGCATCCCAAAGCTATCACTGACCTTGTCGTCTTGGTCACCTTTACTTGCCATGAGCCCTGTACAGGAGAACCAGCAAGTGAAGAGCCCTCCCTGCTCCCAGGTTTTCAACCAAGCTGTTTCTCCCGTTCATGATGCACACATGGCCCACCCCAGGTGGATACTTTTGAGACTGCTTGCTGTGCAGGCTTGGTCTGGGCTATTGGAGACCATTAATTCACAATGGCTAATTTTGCATACTTGTCTGGGAAGTCATAAAATAGAGGCTTGGGATTATCAATCTCTCCCATTTGAGATTTCCCATTGACTCTTCTTAGCATAAGATCATGAGTCATCTCGGGATTATACTCCAGGGCAAGATCCTTCCTACTGTATGATCATCTGTCCCCTCTTGAGGCCAAGTCTTCCCCTGAATTGTAATCTTTCAATAGCCCTGCCTATCACCGCATACACCTAATAAGTAGTGGCTGTTTTGGAGTGTTGGGGGAGGACCCATCAAGAGACACTGACTTTCCAGTTATTCATGTATTACTAACCTTGTCTCTGTTTATTATTTTTCTCACTGTACCCTTAATACAAACAATCAGAACTCTTCACTGGATCCCTGATACTTGGCTCTGCAAGGACCTGAATCCTGCCAACCACCGCAGCAGCTCAGAAGTGGATTCCTCTGCCCTCTGCAAGCCTCAAACAGCATGCACATTTCTCCTGTGCCTATGCACAGAGCCACCTACTCTGTTTTGAAAGCAGCATGGAATGTCATTAATGGCTGTTCTGATTCTCCATTGATGGACAATCCGATTGGAGACCTTGGTGAATGCTTACATGCAAGCCATGGTGTGGTGCACCCTTGGACAAAGTCTGTGCACCATCCTTTTATAAATATTCATATAGAGTAAAGTCTTAGAAATAGATTTTTTAAAGCTGTGACATGAGTTCTCTAATGAGATGGAGTATAGATGGCACAAACCATGGAGTCTCAGCTGCCAGCTCTCTCTCGCAGATGACCTTGGACAAGTCATTTGACATTGCTGAACCTGTTTCCTCCTCTGTGAGCTGGACATGAGAGTCCCCCATAGGGCTGTCTCTCAGGGTGCTGGGAGAACAAGGGAAGGAGGTGAGAAGATTGTGAAAGGAATGAAGATGGAAGGCCACCAAAGAAGGACAGGCAGTGTTATTAATGCTTAGATTTTTAAGCATGGTAGGGGGTATGAAATTTCCTATGTGAATTTAATCAACTTTAATTTTTAAACTCTGCCAGAATATTCTAGGAGAGGGTGGGGGTAGTTATGAATTCCAGGGCTGTGCATTTAAAAAAACAAAATTCAAAGCAAACAAAAAGTCCTGAGCTTTGTTAGTAGGATTGATTCTGTGCTTATCCACAGATTGCCAGAGGCCTGTTGGCCTGGAGTCACCATTTGGCCTTCAAGACCAGAGAGAGACCAAAGGCACGAGGTCCCCAGGAGGCTGGTTCAGTCTCACTCTGCAGAAGTTTTCCAATAATCAGCACCAGCCATTTCGAGAACATTCGTCCCATGAGGAGCGCTCCCATTGCTGGAGGCATGCAGGGAGAGACAGAGAAGCCCCTGTGAGAATAACAGAGATTCTGCCAGGAACATTTGCCACTGGGAGTCCTTGAATCAACCCTTCTCCTCTGCAAGTCATTCTCGGTTCCAAGGGGGCGGGGGCACTGGCTGGCGCCCATGGACTGGCAGAGCTTCCAATCTCCTTATCACTTGGAGTATGTCGGCTATTTATCTCCCACTCCGAAATCTATTCATCAAATAAGCCTCCCTTATTATCTAACAATTAAGCTCCACTTATTTATCAAATCAGAGCCAGCCAGTGCTTCCCACATAAAACAATCCCACATAAAAAAATTCACCTTAATTTATATGGTTACCACCTCAAGCCATGTCACACACTTCAGAGGAGCGGATTGATTCATCACTGGTCACAGCTGGAAAGTGGCTGAGGCAGGACCAGAGGCCAGGCCACCTGAGCTGCATCCTCCCTGCTGAGGCAGAGACCCCTCCTGAGGGCTCACCAATGAATCTGTCTTCCTAGATCCCCTTTAGAGACTCCAAGTTCAGTGCCCTGCCCTTGCCGCTGGAAGACAAGGGTTCAAATCTCAACCCCATTCCTTTCCAGCTGTGCTTCTGGGAAATGGGAACTATGACCTTGCACCATGAGGACAGCTGAATGAGCAAATGAGACCATGGACTTGCGGGTGTTGGTGACAGGAAGCACTGTTGTTCCCTAGAGGGGAGGCTTTTAGGTAGTGACCAGATGTGTGGAAGGAAACAGTGCTTGTGAGATAGAAAGCAACATACACACCCAGTGATGGCACAACTACCAGGTCCTGGAGCTGGGCCTGCTGCCTGTGAGGGTGGCCACGGGGCAGGAGATCAGGGTCCTGGCCTTGGACCTCTTCTGTCCAGGAGGAAGTGATTAGAGATGTAGGACTTGGGGCTTCCTACTGCATCTTAGAAGAGCTGTAGGAACAAAACTAGCCTTGTGGGAATAATCGGATGACCCAGGGTCAGCGCTGCTACATTTCCTCAGTTTGGAAACCCACCTTTTTGTTTTATTTTGATTTCATTTGCTGTTCTGGGCATCAAACCCAGGACTTCGGGCATGATAAACTGGCACTCAACCACTGAGTCACACTCACAGCCCAGAAGCTCACATTTAATGCCTCTGAAATGCTATGATTGGTGGGCACACCCGGTGTGGCCTCTCTGGTGTGGCATAGTCCTGACCTGACCCGCAGCACATCTAGTCCTTCTCCATGCAGGAAACTGAGGCCCCGAGAGGCTGAAGGATGAAGCCGAAGTTGTGAGCTGTAGGGGGCACAAGCAGAAGCCTCAGAGCTGCGTTCTCTAGAATTCCCTAGGGCATGGACCAAGAGCAGGGCATGGGAGACATTACCCCTTCTGAGGTTCTGGAGGGACCTGACCTCGGGCAGTGAGTGGCCTGAGTTAGACTTCAGATCCTCCTCGTTCTGCTCTCCGAGGGCCAATCAGGCACAGTCATGACATCCACCAACTCTGTCCTGTACTCAGCCATGCCAGACGGCACAGAGCTCCTGGCACAGACCATCCGGTTCTATCATCTGGCCCTCAGCCCCTGGAGGTGGAGACTGGGATTGCCTCACTGTACAGACAAGAAGCAAAAGGCTCAGAGTGTACGTGACCCAGCCAAGGTCACACAGCTACAGAGGTGAAGTCAGGGTCTGAACCCAGCAGTTGGCAGAAAACATCATTAGCATGGATGATACAATGACACACCTCCGTCTTCCTTGGCTGGGCTGAGGGTTCGGTGGATGGGGCTCAGGACAGCGAGAAGGGCCGTGCAAACCTGGCTGGGTCCTACAGGGGGGCACATGCTCAGCCCTTCCATCCTTGGAAGGCTCTGTGTCCTCGGCACGGCACCTTGAGGCCAGGCCTAGGGACATAGCCTTTCAGACCATGGGTCCTAAGCATGTATCAGAATCACCTGGACAAATTGTTCATTCCAGGAATTCTGAGTTCCAACCTGGAGTTTCTGATTCAAGAGGTCTGACTTCTCCCTCCCACCGCGTACACTGTTTCTCCTCTGTGATGCCCCTCTGTTATGCTGCCCTGCCTTGGAGCCAGATGAGGATGGCCCGAAAAATCAACACACTGAGCCAAAATAAACCTTTCCTCCTTTACCTTTGGGTGTTGGGTATTTTGTCTCAGCAACCAGAAAAGTGACTAAGGCAGAGGTCTTGGCAAAATGTGAGCGACCAGGGACAACAACAGGAGGAGCACTTCCGCTGTTCCTCCTGATCCTTGACCTGAGGTCCTGGCTGGGTTGGGGTAACACATACTGGCCCTGTGTTTAGGGTGCATGGCAACCTTGGCTTTGCGCCTGGCTGTGAGAGCCAGCCCGACTTCTGATTTTCACCTCGGGTTATCGGGAGGAGGATCTCTCTTTCTCTCCCCCCTCATCCCTCTGGTCCCTGTGTTCTGTTTCGTTTTAATTTGTTTGTTTCTATGTTTTGTAAGCAAAAGAGTAATCAAACAACAGGTTCTCTGAGCTCTGACTTTGCAGAATCTTGCCCTCGGGGCCACCAGCCTCTGACTTGGTGATGCCTTTCCAGGTAGAAATGCACAACCCATTCACAGAATTTTCACCCTCAGTGACGAGGACATCAGGGCATCCATGGGGCCCTGGTAGCCTCCAGCCACGTGGCTGCAGGCAGACGGACACCCATGTTCACCCGTGCTGCTAATGGTGTGAGCAAAGGCGCAGGAAGAGCATCTATGCGACTCCCTCTGTGGACCCAACCCTTTCTGCAGCTTCCACCTCTTGTTTTATAACATCTCCCATTGACTGTTTCTTCAACAAAGTGTTGTTTTGCTGAGCATCTGCTGCAGGTGGGAGTTGGGGTCAGTTCAGATAAATCAGCGAAGCTTGAAACAAGATGGCAAGTCACACGGACACCATCCCATTGGTGCTGGACTGCAGCCACGACAGTGGCTTGGAGCGCCTGCAATGGAGCTGAAAAACCCCTACCTTGTAGTCCCATCACAGCTGTAGGGCATGGTAGTGCAATCAGTGCTTTACCCCTGTGTTTCTGGTGATGCCAGGTGCATGGTTATATATGCACATTATACCGTATTTCATAGTGATAATGACCAACTTACTGGTTGGAGTATTTTCTATACTATATATTGTTGTTTTTGAGTGTATTCATTCTGCTTATAGAAAAAGGTTTACAAAACAATGTCACATGCTGGCAGCAGCCTCATTCACCTTCTGTTTGCTGCATTTCTTGATTGCGTCATTTTCTTTTGGCTCAATCTGGTCTTGTGTTTTGTTCCTCGTGGCCTGGGAGCAAGAGCCGATGATCCCATATGTAAATCCATGTAGCCTAGGTGGACGGTAGGCTGTGCAGTGTAAGCCTGTGTAAGCACACTCTGTGAGGCTCACACGGGGGTGAAATCACTTAAGGATGGATTTCCCAGATGGAAGCCCATCACTAAATGACATCCTATTGTTCTTTAGTGAGAGAGACACAAAGGCACTGGAACCCAGCTGTTTCTACCTTTCATTCAGCTCTTGGTCTCCCTCACTGCTTTGTAGAGTTGTGCAGTGAGGACCCCCTTTCCCTTCTCTTCCTTACAGCCCAGGGCCGGTCTTCCTCTTCCCCATTACACTCTTCTGTGGCACTTGATCTAAAATTATCTGTTGATGCGCTCAGAAATTTTCATCCTCCCACCGCACCATAACACCAGCTGCATGAAGACTGAGCTATTGTCTGTCTATTTCACCGATACCCTCTGGGCCTAGAACAAGATGGGTGGGAAACAGGAGCTCAGAAACTAGTTTTTAAATGAATGAGTGGAAGAAGAAAGGAACTTATGATTCCTGGGTTCCCAGAACCTCTGCTGCTTCTTGGTGGAAGCCCCTCTCCACTTTAGTGGAGGTGACAGAAGTGAACTTTCTACCACAATATTTTGGGCGAGTGCTGGGTGGTGGCACACAGCTGATGTGGCAGCACAGTGTGGCGTGGTGGTGGCAGTGTGACAGTTGGGAGGGAGCCCCAAGGGGAAGCCACTGCAGAACCTCATGTAAGAAGGGAAGGGCTTTGCCGTAACTACAGCACAAAGCGACTGGTGGCAGCAGAAGTGGGTGTGGTTGTGTTGATTCACAGTGAAGAAACCAAGCCATGGTGAAATTATGTTACCCTTTCTGAGGTCCCACATATGTCAGGCCTGATCTACAAGTCTCAGCCTGCCAGTGTCACAGAGCTGGGTCAAGTAACCGTGCCATTTGATTAGGGGCTCACCTCTTGCTTCTGCTTCCAGGTCCCATGTTGCTGAATTTCTGGGAAGTTTCATCTCTGACTCAAAGTGGGGATTCCACACACCACTTCCCCAGGCTGATCCGACCAAGAGACCAGATATGAGACGTGACAAGGTCTTACTGCTACCTGCAGAACCCTCTTCTCCATGCCTCCATGTGGGCTCACATCACAACCAGTGCAGTGGGCCTACCTGGGAAGCGATTTGAGAGACCTTGCAATGCTGATTGCCAGAAGGCAGGGTGCTCATTCTTGCCCATTCTTGCAGAATCACAGCAGTGGCCTGTCCCTGGCCTGCCCTGGTGGGAGATGAAGACTCAGTGTCCGTGTGCTCTGGTGCCTGAATGGTTCAGCATCTTTAGCTAAAACACGTGGGTACTATCGTCTATCTCACATTCTGTGAATGCAGGAAACATGACTTCCTTTCTTCTTTAGGGATTAAATTAATTACAAGATAGTGCTGGGCCCAGGGCCACATAGCAGAAGCAACAAGCTCTGGGTCCCTCCTCTTACATCTCTTTAAACTCCCTCAGACCTGTGCTTTTGCAGCAGACCTGGGTTTTCATTCGAGCCCTTTGGGCAGCTGAGGGTTGTATGGCTGCTTTTTGTGCCTCAGTTTCCCAGTGTAGAAAGCAGGTGTGAAAAGATGGTTAATCTAGAGGAAATAGATTCAGATCCAGATTCCTCTGCTCACAGCTGTGTGACTGGGAAATTCCATAGATTTTTCTGTACCTTGTTTTCCCAGTCTATAAAGTGGGGACAATAATACAGCTCCCTGATAGGATGTTTCAAAGTTATATGAGCAAATGCCCATAAAACATTTGGCCAAGTGCCTGATACTCAGTAAGCTTTTGTTACATGAAAGGGTTTACTGCCAATGATAAAGCAGGAAGGATAGTGTGCTTTTATGGGCTTGTTATAGTTTTATTTGGTTGTTTGTTTTGCGACAGGGTCTTACTATGCAGTTCAGGCAGTCCTTGAACTCACTACGTAGCCCAGGCTGGCCTCAAACTCACAACAGTCCTTCTGCCTCAGCCTCCCATGTACTGGGATTAGAGGTATACACCTCCACACCCAGCTTGTTGTGGTTTGAAATGAGAAATGCATGACATATACTTAAGATATTGCCTGATGTATGGTCAGGCAGCCCCCACTTTCTACCCTAAGCTGCCTCCCTAATGAATGCTTCTTTCCTGCTTTTTCTTTGTCTACTTCCCTGTTGGTTTTGATGAGGACACACAGCTGGCCTGGTGAACCCAGAGAGCAGGAATGTGCACACCAGCCTCAGTCATGGGTGACAGGATGAAGGCTCTTGCTTTGCCCCTGGAGGCTGTGGACCCACACAGCTGCCTACCAGTCACTTCCTGTACCCCTTTCCCCCGTCTTTCACCCTGCCAAGAGGCAAAATAGAAAATGGAAGAAAGAGGAAATAGGAGCCACAGGGAAGATTCTAGGGGAACTTGGGCCACATGTTTCATCATAAGTAGCTTTCAGGAGACCTGAACTGGATGGTCTCAATTATAATGATCATAAAGGAGAGGTAAACTGAACTCTCCCTGCCTGAACTCTTTTTGTCTACTCCTTCTCTACCCCAGGTGAAAAATAAAAACAGGAGAACTGAGGTACCCCAGGCATGATGGTGCATACTTGTGATCCCCTCACTTGGGAGGCTGAGGTAGGAAGATCACTGGCTAGCCTCAACAGCATAGCAAAATCCTGTCTCAAAAAGACCAAAAAAAAAAAAAAATCCAGGAGAACTGACATCATTCAAATCCAAAAAGGATCCCATCCCCACACACAATGGACACAAAGACTTCAGGGCCAATGGTGATACCTCAGCAAAACAAAAGACCCTAACACTAACATGAGACATTCTCTGGTAACTCTTAAGACCACATGAAGTATTGTATCTGTCAAGGAGGCAGGATATGAACGTATGGCTGTTAATCCTGATTTCTCAACCTCATTAGATGAAGAAATGCCTAGTAGGTTAGTAAAGCATGGTCCTGGCTATGTTTGGGTCATGGAGGCATGGGTGTTGGGTACCGTATATGGTCCCTTGCTACTTTCTCTCAGGTACTATTCCTCTGCTTTGTTTTCCTGGCCACTGTGAACGCAGCCTTCTACTATGATGTTCCTGCCTATGAACTGAACCCTCCCAAACCATGAGCTAAATTAAAACTTTCCTCCTTAAACTGTGAGTTTTGCATGTTATGTTTGGGCAATAGGAAAGCTAACTAATACAGAAGGTCAAAAAAGAGGGAACATTCAATTTAGTAAAATATTTGGAATAAAATTTCAGTTTTTTTGTTTTCCTCTCCTGGGCATTGTTTTTCTTTTTATATTTCAGTTTGGGGAACTTGCTTTGCAATAGGAGGTAGTGCTACTCTAGATCACAAGAATTCTAAGAGACTAGGGAGATGGTAGACTAAGTTCTCACTCCATTTACATGGAAGAGAGCTTAGAAAAGTGACAATACACTTCCAAGTTTACCTGGTTAGAGCAGCAGCACTTGAACAACTCATTCACTGGTTCTGCAAATGTTTATCAAGCGTGAACAATGTGATGGAACCGAGTTTGGTGCTGGCATCGGTGCAGTCAGATGCACTATCTGGCCCAATGTGACCAAATATGTTTCTGATACAAGTATGTGAACGTTGCGGGTAGCTCCAGCAGGAGCTGCTTGAGCTCCCTTTCAGTACACTCAGCACTAGATGTGAGTAGCCAGAGTGATTTCTAAGCTCTATTATTTCCTTAAAATCTTTCCCCGTGCACCAAGGGGTCCCACTATTCAATACCAAGGTTCTCAGTCTATTGGTTAGGGACAGCCTTCTCCAGGTTTCCTAAACCCCAAAGGATAAGCAAATACTTTATTTTTTAAAATCAGCTCTTACAAAAGCCATTCCCCACACCCTTTACTTAGAAACTCTTAATATGCATGGTACCTGGATCAGAGAGAATGATGCTCACCAAAATCTTCTATAAATGTCTGTTACACCTTATTGTTGGTAGTTGTAGCCCTGCTAATTTTCTGTCTAGTGGTTCTATCAATTGCTGAGAGAAAGGGGCAGAGGTCCCAACTATAATTCTGATTTTGTTTATTTTTCCTTTCAGCTCTAACTTTTTGTGTTACATGCTTTGCAGCAATGTTTTTTGCTACATACATATTTAGCATTGGTAAGTCTCCTTGGTGTCGTAACCCTTTAATTGATATTTTAGTTATACTCCATCTCTGATGATTTGATTTGCTCTTGTCTACTTTAACTGATAGTAACATTGTCATTCCTAACTTCTTTTGATTGATGTTTGTGTGGAGGTTTTTATATATTATTTTACTTTCAACCTATTTATATCATTTTATTTGAAGTGAGTTTCTTTTAGACAGTGTAGAGTTGGGCCATATTGTTATGCACTATGTCAATCTGTTTTTATTTTTTTATCTTTTGTGGACTTTTTGAGGCAGGGTCTCATTATATAGCCCACACTGGTCTTGAACTCACTACATAGTGCAGGCTAGCCTTGGCAATCCTCAGGATCTGAGTGCTGGGATTACAGGCTTGTACAATTCCTGTCTTAAATTCATGTATTTAGGCCATTATATTTAATGTAGTTAGTGATGGATTAGGGTTTGCATATGCCAATTTATTATTTGTTGTCTTCTTTATTTCTCTATTTTCTATGCATCTGTTTCTTTTTTACTGGCTTTCAATGAATTACCTAAACATGTTTTAGAATTTTCTTTTGAATTATCAGTAATGTTTTTTATTGGATATTTTTGCATAATTTATAAACAAATGATTGCTTTATAGTTTTGCATAATTTCTAAACAAATAATGATTATATCATAGTCTACTGATGTAAGCATTTTATCCCTTCACATGAAAGTTATAACTATTGATTGAGGCTCTTTCAATCTCTATTTATAGTTGTCCTAAATATGTCCTCTACATACTTACAGAAGCACTTTCTTTGTCTGAAGTTTTCTAAAATATATTCGATGGTTGAATCAATGTTCAGCATATGCTGCTGGTTCCCTTCTTTCAGACAGGATAGACCAGATGGACACTGGGTCAGGAGCCACAGGGATCTCAGTATTTCTGATATCATCAGACCCTTTTCTGGTCCCTCCTGCCCAAAGTTCTTGGGGTTGCGAGATGTCATTTTGCCCATTCAGATCAGTGGTGCCCTCACATGGCAAGTCCTACCATGTACCCCAACTTCCTGGGATTGGTTCGGTGTTTTACTCCCATTTACTCTGTTTTTCTGAGGGTGGATCTCTCCTTGGCCAGACCATCAGTGTTCTGGTGGAATTCTTATAATGATCTGATGTGTGCATCACACCTCTATCCGCGTGACATGTCCTAGTGCTTACCATCTCCTTCTGAGACAGAGCCATTCTATTCCCTGCACAGCTATGTAGGCAGAAGGAAGGATCTGGCACCCAGTACCAAACAGTTCTGCTCCATGTCCTGAATCGACAGGGACTAGCCACCAATCCACCCTACTTCCTTGAGTGTAAAATGGGAGCAGTAATGATAATACTCATTTCACGGGGTTCAGAGTTCAATTAAACTCAATTTTAGAGTGATATAATAATTACTAGTCATGGAGTTTATGCTGTAGATACTGTGATAAGCTTAACTTAATCCTCAGAATACATAGCTTTTATAGTTAAGGGATCCAGAGAAGCAAGAATTTTTATTCTACCTTAGTGAAAATAAGGATTCCACGAGCTCATTGTGCATTTCCATCCTCTGCTTTTGTCCTTCGGATGATCTTTGCTTCAATTTGAAAACAATGCAGGAACTGGGGGTGTAGAGTAGTGGTTTGAGCCCCAGCAACATGACAAAGAATCAGTCTTTGGACATGACAATTGCCAGTGGAAGTGACCGATAGAAATAATAACTGATAAGAAATCAAATATCAATTAAAATGATGCACAGTGAAATCTGGCAGCAAGGAAAACCAAAAAGGTGCATCTTTCAAGAAACATCAAATCTGCAAAAAGTTTGATGCAAGAAAAATTTGATCCAAGCAAAACTGGACCGTGCAAAAATGTGTAATGTAAAAATTGAAAATTACAGAGTCTCACTGAAAAAAATAGATTTGATAGAACAATTTCTAAAGAAATGACAATGTTATAAAACAATATTAGAAAATATGATCAGTATTATCAGGTTTGACAAAAATAAGGTCCTGATTTTTTCTCTTTTTTTCCAAAGCCATTTTATTTCAAAGAGAAAAAGGGGTGGGGGAGAAAAACTAAAATAAAATTTTAAAATACATCAATCAGGGGGCTGGATTGTTAAGTAAATTTTCATTGTTAAGTTTTACAGAAAAAAAAAAGGAAAAATGATATGGACTAGAAATTTTCCATAAAACATTTGAAATGGCATTGGTGTCAAATAAAATCATGTTGCTATTGGAAGGAAAAAAATTTTTCCATAAAATATAAATGGAAATATGAAAGAGGAACTGTATAATTATGTTGCATAGAAAGTTGATCTAGAATTTATATTGGCTTAAAGAGATTAGCTTCCAAATTTTTTCTCTTGCTGAAAATGTAATAAACTTGGTGTAATTTAAGTTTTTAAAACTTTCTATTTAGAAACTCAAAGTTCAAATGCCTCCTGATCAATATAATGATGTATCATTTGGAATTCAGAGCATAAAAGGGAAATAAATATTCCAGGCATTTCAAGAACAGGGCTTGTGGTAGAGTGAGGCGTGTAGGTGAAAAGAGTAAAATCAGGAGCCACCACTTGATTTTTGGTCAGACTGCCCTGCAAGTTGCAGTGCAGAAATCCAGTAGCTGTGAGAACCTGCTGCTACAACACAGGTGACAAGCAGAGGACAGGAAAAGTAGCTGACCACTGCAAGGCTCCCTTCTGCAGAAGTTTTTGGTCCAGTCCCGAGAGAGAGAGAGAGAGAGAGACAGAGAGAGACAGAGAGACAGAGAGAGACAGAGAGAGAGAGACGCCTTTCTTCTAGGTTTTCTGTAAGTTCAGCAAGTAGGAGAACCTTTACCATGTTGTTGCAGACAAAAGAGTCTAAAAAGTGTAGTTCTTAGGTTTCTGCCTCTGAAATATACTGCAGAACTTTGAAGGGGGCTGGGAGTATATCCTGGTCACCTTTAAACAGGATCCAACACAGGGAAGTCAAGATATCTCCTGACCGGACAGAATCTTAGTTAGGTCAACAATGTCACTGCTGGGAGTGGCACAGAGATGGGTGGGGACAGTGCCTGGATTCTTAGAGCTCACAGTGGACAGAGGAAAGCGAGCCTATCTCTCGGGAAGCACGACTATGTTTATTTGTAAAGACGGTTAAGCTCCTAGTCAAGCCATGCAGAGAGAGCAATTCCTACTGCCTGGAGTAGACGGAGCTCAGGAAAGATTTGAAAGGTCAGCTACTCTCTGTTGGGTGTTGAGTGGTGGCAGCACTCATGGGGCTCCTGGAGAAGATGAAGCAGCCCGAGTGGAGGCTGGCAGTAGTGGGGAGGCTGGCAGTGGGTAGATCGTCACATGGCTCAGAGCAGGGACAGCTCAGCCACAGACTTGGTGTGTGGCTGGAAAGAGGCCTACACAATCAATAGGCCCAGGTTGTGACTGATGGACGCTCTGGCTGGCCATAGGCAACAGGAGGCCAGTGGAGTGACCCATGAGTCCTCCAGGGCTCACCGACACAGGACGTGGTGAACAGAGCTGTGCTCAGTGTCCGGGCAAGTCCCCAGGGGGTGTGGCATCGCAGGGCTGACTCCAAGCCCAGATTTGGCCCTTTGTTGTAGTTAATCCGACTCCCAACACCACTTTCTGTTTTTTTGGCTGCAGTTTCCCAAACTGCCAACAAGTAAATGCTTTTTATAATCTTCCAGATCTCCTGAAGCCACCTGCCCAATTAGCAGTTAGTTCCTGGAGTGTGGCTTTTTCAGCTCTCTCAGCCCTGGGAGGTGGGCTGGACTGGAGACCCCACAGGTGGCCAGCTCCTGCCTCAAGATCCCCAGTGATCCCACATGATCAAACGCTTTACAACGCTGGAGAAAAACTGATTCTGTTGAAACTGAAAAATGAAAGTAAAATAGATCAGCAAAGCTGATGGCTGCAGGGAACCGAGCTTGCTAAAGCTGTTCTCATTGGACAACTCTGAAGTGGTATAATTATATCCATTTTATAGATGAGATAATGAAGTCCAACCTGGGCAGGAAGTGGCCCAGCTGGGATGTGAGTCCTCTGCTTCCAAGTCTTGTGCTCTTTCTACTGAGCCACATGACAAAGATCTCTTTTGATGGCTCTTGTCACCTGCCTGCATTGATGATCACACTATATAACCATAGAGCTGTAGAAGACATTCTGCAGTTGATGCCTATATTGGAACACTTGATTGTGACAAATGCTGAACTGAAAGGGTCATCAACACAAAAGATGCAAACTTGACTGTCCCAGTCAACTGGGCTGAGATGGTGATCCTATTTGGAATGGCAGAGTTTGGCATGCAGAGGGAAAAGAAAGATGCACATATATAATTAATGCAGGATAACATACGTGTGTCCTGGTCAGGACAGTCCGAGGGACAGAGCTCAGGGTATAGGCTGGCTCTAAGCACCAGTGGGGGGACACACTGCATTTCATCCTGCTGCATGAGTGCCTCAAAGTCTTCCATGAAAGGCCCCATCTAGCTGCCTGGCTTTCTTGCCAGGCAGCCCCCCCACACCCCACCCCACTCTTTTTTGCTGTAATCTCCATTAATATTCTGGTCTGAGCTGCGTCCTGTACAGAAGCAGCAGGAAGTTCTACCTGGATTAGCCAGGCACAGTGAGACTCTCGGGGACAAAAGACATCCAAATCTTGCAGGTGTGGGCTGAATCCCAAGTCTGCTTGGCAGGAGGAGGAGTGCCTCAAAGGTTTCCAGTATACACAATTCTCTCTCTCTCTTTCTCTCTCTCTCTCTTTCGGGTGTACAATTTTACTGCACACAAACATGATGGAGAATGTCACCTGAAAAGCAACACACAGAGTCTCCCACCCAGCCTGAGCAAGTGGGCAAAAACCAGCTGCTAAAACCAGCTAATGCCCTGAAGGACACATTCTGAATATCTCATGAGGCTACATAGCAATCTCTGGTATTACTTCAAATGGGTAATGGTGGTGACAACAGAGAGGGTAATGATGAAAGATAATAACACTAAGAGCTGACCAAGATACACAGTGACCTCTCTAGGTCCAGCTCTGCAGAAAGGAGGGCAAAGCTGTGTTTCTTGAGCACCAGCCATGGCTGGGCTTCTGAGAGCTTCCAGAACCTTCCCTTGATTCCCTGCCTGCAGTTCCTCCACAGTCTCCAGAGTAGTCTAAGTCAGGCAGAGCGATTGGCCCAGAGTCAGGCGGGATAATAAAGGTAGAACCAGCAAGGAGGCATTTCTGACTGTACACATTTTTAATCTTTGTATTTATCACTTCTCAATAGAAGAAAGGCTATTTCCACGCCAGCACAACGCTTCGCCTCAAGGAGAGTGAGAAAAACACCACTAGAATGTCCGGAAACCACATAAACACCTGCTGTGCGAGTTATCTATCATCTGGCGAGTTGAACCAGGTGGCTCCCGTACCTGCTGGCTCTATGATTTTGAGACATACATCTGTGCTCTACTTATATCCTGTAACCCCCAGAATAGTGACCTCTTTTGGCACCACGAAATGATGGTCAGAACTCTGGGTACACTGAACCGGGTGCAGGTACCATTGCACCTGTTTTATTGACAGGCAAAGAAAGGGTACAGGGCTTGAGCAAGAATGTACAGAAGCTTGAACAGCAGCACCAGGTACAGGAAGAGAGGGGCCCAATTCCTTGGATTCTTCCTACCACACCAAGCCTTCATCCGTGGATCTCAATATCCACGGTCTCGCTGTCTTTTAGGTGACGGTTCTCTGAATATTTGTCCAATCAGTGATCCATTATTAATCTCATCTGTTTCTAAAAACCCACCCTTGGCCTGGCTCCTTCAGAATCATCTAGAACCCTGGGAAAGCAGGAGACAGGGTTCCCCTCTGCAGGCAGGTGGCAGGGGGTGTTGCCTCTGTGCTGGCAAACTGTCTACCTTGGCAGTTTTATTGGCACCTCAAGCGTGGGGTGCTGAAGCATGCAGGGCGGGGATAATTATCTCTTGTTTACAGATGAAGTAACTGAGGTCCCTTGGGTTTCTGCAGCAGTCACTCCCTTCTGCAGGCCTCAATTTCTTCACCTGGACCATGAGGTGTTTCCCAGTTCTAATAGTCTTTGCCTCTTCCCCTGGCCCAAGGTCACATAACCAGGTAGACAAGAAGCCCAAACCAAGATGGCGTTCTTGAGGCTCCTTTACCAGGGATTACACTACTTTCCAAGGGCAGCTATGACAAGATGCCACAAAATCTGTGTTTTAAAACTAAAGAACTTTATTCTCTCATTATCCTAGAGGCTGGAAGTCTGAAGTCATGCTGTCGGTGGGGCCACACTGTTTCCGAGAGCCCTGGAAGTGAACTCTTTCTGCTTCTTCCAGTTTCTGGCGGTCCTGGAGTTCTTGATTTGGGGCAGCCCAGCTTCAGTCTGTCTGTGTCTCTGCACAGCTGGCTCCTCTCCGTGTCTGTGCCTCCACCCATGGTGCTCCTCTCTCCATGCATCTGTGCCCAAATGTCCTTTTCCTATGAGGTCGGATTCTTAGGCGATTAGCTTGACTACCTCCGCAAGGACCTTATTGCCAGATAAGGTCACATTCACAGGTGCCAGTGGTTAGGACTTCAGCAGGTCTTTGGAGTGATGGAGTTCAGCCAATGGCTAATAACACCTAACCTTAAAAAAAAAACAAAAAAAAAAGACCTTCCTTGAGAGCAGGCTTGACCGCATGGATGATGTCATAGGAAGTAGATATGATGATCTCCTTTTCACGGAGAGGGGGCTGACCAGAGACGCCGAGGGCTTGCTCAAGGTCTGCAGGTGCTCAGCTGGGACTGTACCTCACCTCCCCTGGCCATGAAGCCGCGCCCTCTTTCCCATGTGGCCCTGTGGTCCCTGTGCCTGTGGCCTCAGGTGGGGGTGGCTGTGAAGCGGCCTGCTCTGTGGTGGGGAGCAGTAAACATGGCTGACCTGGTAATTCTGTTTGCTCAGCTGGGACGCCAACTCAGGCTGAGGTGCTATGGAGTCTAGCGTCCTCGCCTCGCTTCCCTGAGTGGTTGTGGTTTCCCAAAGCAGCCTGCGGCCCAGAGTGAAGTCACTGGCAGGGAGCAGGCATGACATGAGCCCCAGGGAGGCAGAAACACTGGGAACTTGACCTCGACATCAGGGTTGGGCACTGGAGAAAGTGTAAAGAGCAGGGGCTGAGAAGCTTCAGGCACCCAGCAGGGGCGGTGAGGTCCAGGGTAGGGTAAGCACAGCTGTGTGACCTTGGGCGAGATACTTCTGTTTTCCACGCCTGAGTCTCCCCAGCTGTCCCACAGAGCCCGTGGGAAGGCACACAGGGACAATCTAAGTGCAGAGCTTAGTCTGCACCTGGCATGGGGCTGTGCAGAGTGTCCACAAGGGGAGCTGAACCACTGACCTGGGTCGCGGCAGGATGTAGGAAAAAAAATGGAATATTGATCTCTTCCAGGAGTTTGGGGCAGGGGATCTCACAAGAAAGTGGCCTTAGTATGTTTAAAGCGAATGCAGGCAGAATTAAGACTGAGAGCTGGAGCCGGCAGAGAGTGATCAGAAGCTTGGTGGAGAAATTGCCTCCTGAGAGGGACTCGAGAGGGTGGAGTGAAGTTTGGAGAGGGGGGTCCCTGTGGCCCAAAATCCCAAAGGTGTTGGCTCCTTCCATTCATGATGGCAGGCCCTGGACAGTGCTCACTCTCTCTGGGGCACCATGATCTGAGCCCCTCCTGAGATGCCCAAGTGCCCCCTTCCCTCTTTCCTTTCCTGCAAATCACACTATGCCCCACCCCAACACACACACACACACACACGCACACACGCATTCACACACATACTCCGTGTTTCTGTACCATGTTTTGTTGAAGAATCCCCAAACCTGGGTTTTCCCTGGGAAAGGCCTGTCAGTCAAGAAGTGTGCTACCCAGAGCTAATGAGTAACTCAAGAGAGATCAAAAGATAGAAGTGATGCCTTTTATTAAGCTCACAGATTTATTATAAGTGAGTCGGCAGGACCACACAGGTCTCCAGTCCCAGCGCAGGAGCGGAGTGCGTGTGTGGTCTGCAGCAGTCGCAAGGCAGCTAGACGGTGGTGTGAGCCTAATAAAGGCTGTAATTGGCACCTCTCTCCCAGCACAACCCACGACCACCTTCTCCCCACCTTCTCCTGGCTCCTTGGGGTTGAGGGTTGGGTGGGTGCTCATAGTGGAAGCTCTGCCCTGGGAGGAGCTAAGTTCCTGCTGGGGAGGAGGGCATCTTTGGCAACTCTACTGGGGTGTCCAGTGTCTCCCCAAACAAGGGTCAGCAGGAGGAATGGGCACTTCTTGGAAGACCAGCCAAGGGAGCCATCAGGAGGTGTGTTTTTGAAGACACCTGGGCTGGTCCATGGCATTCAATTCCATACCCCTTTTCTCAAGTCAGCGAACCAGGAAACAGCGTCATTTCCATCAACTGGTGTCTGGTCATTTCTGTCAACTGGTATCAGCATTAATATTTCATGGTAATATACACGGTAAATACCTGTTGCTGTAGTGACACTTTTTTAAAAGTTGCAGCAGTTGGGTTCAATTCTCACAGTCCCTGAGTCCAAAAGAGAGTCCACAGTGGCAGAATCTGCCTTTGTATATGTGGGGCCCCAGTGGCAGATGAGCAGCTGGCATGGCTCTGGGACTCTCATGAGATGACCTCAGTCTTCTGTGGACACCTATTTCTACTTGGGCCGAAACAGGACACAGGAGACAGGATTCCCTTCTCTAGAGGTGACCCTTAGGAAGCCAGCCATGGAAAGCAAGACCCTTTTCATAGGACAGCCATGACCTTGGGCAGGGCAGGGCTGGGTTGCAACTGTTTGTCATCTGTACAACAAGAAGGTACTGAGGGCTGCTGAAGTTGAGAGCTTCTCACAGTCTCAGCTTGGCATCTGGTGCATGATTCTGGGCCCCCGGGATCCCTCAATCTGCACCAGGAGCCCAGCCCCCACCCACAGCAGCCTCCTAGCCCCTCCTAGGCTCCTGCCTCACTCCCAGCTTCTCCCCATCTGCCTGGCTCCCCGAAGAGCCTTAGAGC
The DNA here is from genome assembly GCA_004027455.1 of Hydrochoerus hydrochaeris. Taxonomy (NCBI): domain Eukaryota; kingdom Metazoa; phylum Chordata; class Mammalia; order Rodentia; family Hydrochaeridae; genus Hydrochoerus; species Hydrochoerus hydrochaeris. Next base: position 187,729 of record PVLA01002319.1, on the reverse strand, counting down.
CTGACTAATTCTGCTTTGGCAAACTCACACGCCAGATAATTCCCCCCAGCATTCTTTGGCAGACTCCCCTACCCCTGCTAGGCAAAGATTAAGAGCCAAGAGCAGCCATGAGCTCATGTTCTGTCCCAGCTTTATTACTTCTAGAAAGCCAGACTCATTTATTCATGTGCTATTAATTATTGCCACAAAGAATTGACTCGAAGGGGAACATCCTAAGATGGCGACAATAAAAACAAAAACAAAAGCAAAAAATTAACTCCATTCCTAGAGGCTTGACTTTGAAGGCATTTTAAAAGTTATTATTTGCTCTGAGTTAAAATTTTACCCTGCTAGCTAAAGATCTTGAGGGGAAGTTGTTGCTGATGAGAATAGTGGTGTTCGACATATGAGTTTTAGTTTTTGGTAATTAGAGATGAACCCAGGGTCTCAAACATGCGAGGCAAGCACTCCACCACTGAGCTACATCCTTGGCCCTTTTAAAATTTTTTGAGGCAAGATCTTGCTAAGTGGGCCAGGCTGGTCTAGAACTTGAAACCTTCTTCCCACAGCCTCCTGTGTAGCTGAGGTCACAGGCCTGGCTTCTAAATAAGTTTTGATGGATTGAGAAGGTCTGAAAGATACTGCAGAGAGAAAAGTTTGAGAAATGCTAACTAGTCACCTCATATTTGTTAACTAATTCAAACATCAGAACAACTGACCGTTATCATGTCCATTTCAAGAGGAAGAGAGCAAGAAGTTAAGTTCTACAGCAAGGGGGCTGGGGGTTTAGCTCAGCAGTGTAAGTGCCTGTTTGGCAAACACAAGGTCGTGAGTTCAATCCCTGGCACCAAAAAAAAAAAAAAAAAAGTTCTACAGCAAGTGTCAGAGCTGGGTATGGACTGAGATCTGTCTGACTCCACATACCACATTCTCCCAAGACACCCACTGCCTTGTTCACTCAGCTGAGCTTTTTGCTAATGGAAGTCCCAGAGCCTGAGCCTATGGTAACTATACACAGTGAGTCCACTCCTTCCTGCACATCACTGGGCATCGTTGTTTTATCCTAAGGTTGGGACAACTGTAAACCTTTAGACCTTAGAGAAAAGTGCTTAACTTTTTGAGTAAGTAAGAAAAATAAAATATGAGGAATATAAAGAACATTTGAGAAAACTTATCCTTTAGAGCTGAATTTTTCCAAATTAAAAAAAAAAAATCTGTAACAAAATGCACCATAGAGTGGACATTGAAAAGCCATTTTCTCCCTCACAAACTTTGCCACTCTCATCTACCCTATTTCTTAAGAACTGTGCTTTATAGAAATAGCTGGCTTTTCCTCAATCTCATGCGGAAATGTGAACACGTTAAGGCCCAATTGCTTGAATGCTAGCACAAATGTAAGTATTCCTCAGCAATCGGACAAGGCAGGAGCTAAGAGGGCTAGCATGGGTGTTACAGGATAAAGTCTGAACATCATGTGATAGAGAGAGGAGAGAAAAATAAAAACGGGAGGGAAGCATAGAGATTGCCTTTGATATCTTAACTCATCTTCTTACTTCGGATTAGAGCTCAGTAAACTTCAGCCCATGGTCAAATCATGTTTTTGTGCAAGGTATGAGCTAAAAATGATTTTTGTATTTTTAATAGTTGGGAAGGTCAAAAGAAAATTAGTATTTTTGTGCCACCGTGAAATTCAATGTTTGAAAATAAAGTTTTATTGGAACGCGGCCACGGTCATTCATTTACATACCACGCCCACCTGCCTTTATTCTCTCATGGCAGGGTTGAGTAATAGAGACTTTGGTGCCCATAAGACCTACAATAATTACTATCTGGTCTGTTGCTGCAAAAGCTTGTGGATCCCACTTTAGACGAGCCTCCCTCACAGCTGTGCTCCTACATCCTTCTCCCCGATTTTTTCTTCCTCTTTCTGCTTTGCCACCATCTCCTCTACCTTCAAGGGAGGAAAGAGGGGAGGTGGTTGTGGGGATTTGTGAGCTGCCTTCTAAGCGAGTGAGGGTGTGTGTGTGCAGTTTGGCAACACTTTATCTCTTTCTAACTTTTTCCCCCTGCTCAAAAGGCAAATTTCTGTTACCTGGAAATTTTGTCATTTGACTCAGACAGTGACTTAGGCACTGTATAAATTGGTCTACACTCACCTGTCCTTCAGGAATGCCAGACAGATGCAAATTTAGTAAATATGAGGATTTTGCGCTCAGCTAGGCATGCGAGCTCCGGAGCTGCACAAGTGATTATTGGGATCATCTGACCCCTTCCTTGCTCTTTGTAGAGAAGTGCAGGTGAGGCCCTCCTCATCCTCCTAGATGGCATCTGCTGAGTGGTTGTCACAGCATCCTAGGACCCTCCTCAGGTTGGCACAGCCTTCACTGGGTGGCAGTGATGGAACAGCACTGGAAGCAAACCTTCTCCATGCAGCCAAATACTATGATTGGCACCATCTTCAAAATGCTACACATCTGATATCTCCTCTCTGTGCTGAGGGGCAGGGGCACAGGCTAGAGGTAAGGAGGGTGGCCACCCGTCCTGGTGCATCTGCTTTAGGAAGAAGACTAGTGTGTGTGACTTTTAGCCCCACACTCATCTCCACTTTGGCTTGGATGATGTCCAAGGAACCCCATCTTTGCACACACACAGCCCCACCTTGCTACCTCTTAAAGGTTTGTGTTACTTCTGATGGCCAATGACCTTGAAGTTCTAGGCTTTCTCATGCATCTCCTGTGACCCTTGTCTGCTGGATCCATTTCTTCCACGGGTTGGCGACCTTCAAGTTTCATCTTCAGCTCCTGTAATTTTCCTGGGAGACCTACTCTCAGACATTCAAACATCCCTTCTCTATGGTTGTCTTTAGGCCTGACACGTCTCTATCTATACATGTTTCCAATATTTATGTTCATTGTTCATCGTTCACTGAGATCTTGCCCTGCTCCAGCACTGACCCGAGCACTATGGAAACAATGGCACTCAGAGCCATATGACTCCTGTCCCCAGAGACAAGAGAGACAGAGATAATCAAATGATGGCACACAGCTGATAACCCACTGTGATAAGTCCCTGTGAAGAGTGCATAGTGACGAGAAAGTACCTAGCAGACAGCCAGGATATAATTTAGGGAGTGTTAGGAAACTTTTCTGAAGAAAGGGAAAACAGGTTCAAATGCTGCTGGAGAGGCTGGCTCTGGAACGATCATGCATAGCCTTGTTTTTATTAGTTGTTGTGTTTTGACTGCAAGTAAAAGAAATTCAACTTAGTTTGGGCTGAGAAGTAAGAAAATTCATGGTCTTACAGGCTTAGAAGTTCTTGGGACAAGGCTTGCAGCCTTATGTGCTCTAATGATTCTGTGTTCATTAACTATCACTGTATAACAAATGATACCAAAATTTAGTAGCTGTAAACAGAAAACATTTATTGTCTCATAAATTCTCTGGGTCGAGAATCTAGGAATGGCTTAGCTGTGTGCTTCTGGCACAGGCTATCTTCTGGTTCATCCCAGCCATGGACCAGGGCTATGGTCATCCCCAAAACCCCACTGGAACTGAGGGGCCTCCTTCTGAGATCAGCATGTGGTTGCTAGGGCTGGCTTCAGTTCCCAAGGTCCCCACCATGTAGGTGTCTCATTAAACACAACATGGAAGCTCACTTTCTGCAGTGCAAACGAGCAGTCTTTTAAGAACCTAATCTAACAAACGGTAAGCTACCACCTCTGCCCTATTGTGTGCATCAGCATGTGTAAGCCCCAACCTACTGTGCTCATTAGCATCTGGAAGCCCCGCCCACATTTAAAAAGCAATTATGCAATGGCAGGAAGGACAGGCACCTCAGAGGCCACCTACCTCAGGCTCCATCCATGTCCCTCTAATTGCTCCTGGCTCTGCTCCTCCTCTACACATCCCCGTACAGCAGGCTGTAGACATAATGGCCATAACATTTCAGAGCTTTACCCCACACAAGAACACATGCTGAAGGAGAGAATGAGATCACTTATAAATGCTCTCCCAGAAAAGCAAAGGAAGAACTTTCCCAGAAGTCTCCCCAGCTTCCCTCCTGTCTCGGTGGATCAGTTGTGGATCCATTGTGGATCAGTTGCTGGTAGGAGGGACTCCATAACCATGAAGCCACTTGGGCGCAACATGATTTGTGGGTGTGTTTTGCTGCTATCTCACATGCTAGGTCCCATCCATGCCTCCTTTGCTCTATGCTAACAGAACATCTTTTCTACTGGGGCGGAGGACAGAGAAGCTGGGTCCTCCCTCTGACCCAGCAAATGAATGATTGGTGTAAATCAGTCATGGTAATACATTTGCCTTTGCCATTTTTTACTTCTTGGACTCTTTTGTAGCTAGGCATGGCTGGAGACATTGTTCTACCAATGAGTATAAGAAGTTCACTGGAAGATTTCTGAGGAACATTTCTTTTGTTTATAAAAGGAGGCTACCATTTGAGGCAATGCCCCTTAACCACTTACTGTCTTTCCCAGGGTTCCTGTCTATAAAAGTGGTTGTCATACCTGGTGCTGTAGCAGCCACTATGTGTCCAGGAGGTGGAAACAAGGACGCCAACATCTAATATGCTGAAGATGAGGGCAAAGAAAGGGTCTGGGTGTTTGAAAACACTGTTGAGCATCTACACTGAATGTGGACCAGAGATTCAAAGCCTCTGTTGCTTAAAGCACTGTGATCTGGGTGCTCTGTTGCATCTGAGCACATGCTGACTGGTAACATTTCTCACAGGAGGCAGGAAAAGGGTAATGATTGCTGTTAGACACTCCTGAATATCTTTTAGAAGCCATGTTCAGGCATGATGTGGTGGTACAGGACTGTAATACCAGCAACCTGGGAGGCTGAGACAGGAGGACTGCAAATTCAAGACCAGCCTGAGAAATTTAGTAACCATGGAAATTTTGTCTTAAAATTAAAAGGGGGTGGGATGCTGGGGATGCAGCTCAAGGCAAAGGCCCTGAGTTTGATTCTCAGAGTCTCAAAAAAGAAAAAAATGTCCTATAAAAAATTTGGGTCCTCTATGAGAATAAACCATTCAAAAGGAAAGAGAAACTGGGATGGGGAAAGAAGAAAAGAATTTGGGTCTTCTAAGAAGAATCAGAGCTGTGGTTTTAGAAGATTGTTCTCACCACTTTTTGGAGAGGAGATTGGAGCAGGTCAGCGGGGTGTGCACAGAACAAGGGCAAGAAGTGAGTTTGATACTCCAGGGACTTGACTGTAGATGGTGACTTGTCTAGGATTGGTCATCGTTGAAGGCAAGGACCCAAGGTGGGAGGTAAAACTATTACAGTTAGAGGCAGAGGGAAGAGCTGGGAACTAGCTAAGAAAATGTTTGTCGTCTTGCTCAATGGTTCAGCTTCTGGTTTTTTTTTTTTTTTTTCTTTCCTGAAAGATTTTGAGTTGGGTAGACACATACATGTCCTCTCATCTTTTGCTTTTGAGAAGTTTGGTTCAGAAGCTGCCAAGTATTTTGTCTTATTTCCAGATGACCATGTGCATGAACAAACTGAAAGATGAAGTCAAGGTGAATTTTTTTTTTTTTTTTATTCTGAAGGTAGTAGAAATACAACAGAACAAAGCCAAATGAGACCATGCAGAGAATTTGGTACAGAACTTCACAGCAGGTTTCTGGTATAACAGTAACAGGTACCTTAGTATATCTCATTATCTTCACAACAGTTGTCTAGCCAATTAGGTAGAGCAAAATCAAACCAAAGACAGAACATTATAAAACCAATCGAAAGAGAATATTGAATAGAGTAAAGCAATTAATCATAATGAAACAAAACTGAAAACAACACTTACTTTCAAAGAGAAGATAGAAGAGACTCCCCCCCATTTGCTATATTGCATATGGTCATCCTGCCAAGAGATGCTCAGACCTCTGTCCCCAGTTGCTAATGGGGTGGGGGAGGGTTGCGATGTTTGATTCCAAGCCCGCGCACCGGTAGGCTCACAGGAGACACAACAGAGTCTCCTCCTGGCTCACACTGGAGGAAGGCACTTACCAAGAGGGCGGATGAATTGCTTCTTTGTGCAGCCTCGTGGTTCCATCATGACCCAAGGTGAATTCTTCCCTAGGGTTTGGCTTGTGCAAGTTTTGCCATGGTCACATAGCAAATTAAGATTTTAAGGGAAAACATACACAATGTTTTAAAAGATATTTTTGATAAAGTCCTCATGTAGGATGAGTACTTATCTATAAATGGGATTATAAATATCTGAATTATATCCAGGATCTCCTCAATCCTACAAAATTATTTAGGAGGATCCATGGAAACAGAGAGGACTCAAACTATCAAGTTTGCTTTATACTGTACAAATTAGTATTGAAAGGACTACATTTGTGGGCCTGGAAAGCTCTTTCCTTTTTCCTTTGGTACTGAAATTGAATCCAGAGCTTCCACACTGAGCTACACCCCCAGCTCTTTGTATAATTTTTAATTTTGAGACAGGGCCTCACCAGGTCTCTAAGTTGCCCCAGGCTGGGCTTGAACTTGCAATCCTCTTGCTCTTGCCTCAGTTTCCCAGAGTGCTGGGATTACAAATGCTGCCACACTAGGCTTGGAAAATGGTTAAATTGAAAGCCAAACAGTGCAGGGCCAGAGGCTACATACAGCCTCAGACTCGGCCAGTCCCGGCTTCTGGTTCTGACTGTAACACCTACTCCCTGCAGGACTTCGGGTCCGTTACCTTAGGTTGCTGAGCCTGGGGCAGTTTCCTGGCCCTAACCTGGGTGGTGAGGTGCGGTGTGGGATGTGCATGTGTGTGTGTCAGGGTGGGGGGTCCCCAGGAGAGTCGGTGGCAAACTGCCTGGAGCCCAGTGGCTGATCCGATACAGGCGCTCGATAAGTGGTAGCTGATTATTAAAATTTCTAATAAAATCACCATGGGAACATTCCCTTATTAAGCCTAGCCTGCTCCAGGCTAAACACGTTAGACATTTCATGTGGATAATTCAAAGGGCCCACTGTGTTTATACTCGGTTTTCTTTGACTTCAGAGCAGAAATGAGTTTGGCAGTTCTTCCCACTCCTCGTGGGAGACGTAGCCGCCGCTGGGTGCTGGAGGCCGTCTGGGCACAGGGCTCGCCTGGCCTCTCTGGCTCAGGTGGGCAGCCCAGGGCCCTGCCTTGGCTGCTACCACTGAGCCTGGGGCCCGGTTCCCCCACCCTGCACTGCTGGGGCCCACGTGGCCACAGGCAGAGCCTCTATGGCTTCCAGCAGGGCTGGGGCTCAGGGCAGCTGGCGGTTCGGGACCTGTCTTGGCAGACACCCACAGCCCTCGTCCCTCGGAGACCCTGGCCAGCTCTCTCTCTGCCCCTTCCACCCGCTCCAACCAGCTCCTGGCCTCATCTGGCCTCTCCATCCGTCCCCTCCCTCCAGCTGTCAGGTTTTCTGTCCTCCTGGTTACTGCACAACAGATGGCAAGGGCCTTTAAAGGACAGTTTCTGAGTGATACCCAGGGCTTTGAGGGCATCCAAGGCATGCTGTGGTGGTGACAAATGTGGCACCTCAGTGGCTGGAAGCCCTGGGTCTTCCACAGCATCTCTCTCCCTCCTCCCTTCCTTCTTTTTCCCAGAAGCTGGGGAGGGAGCTTGGGGATGTGAAAAGTTCTCTCTAAATGGGGTAGAGGGCAAGAAGGATGTCCGCAGGACCCCTTGGTGGTGAAGTGTGTGGAGGAAGGCAGGAAAAACAACCCTCACGGTGATCTTCCCCTTCTCTCTCCCTTCCAGCCACCTCGACTGACTGACAGACCCTCAGAGCCCCAGACCAGCCCAGGGCCGGTGAGAGCCTGGGAGGGAGAGGGAGGAAGCTGACCCCACATACTGGGGTCTGCAGTGAGCAGAGGAAGCCAGGAAAATGCCCAAGCTGCCATTGGTGGCAATGGTGAGTGGCGTTGCCAGGTGGCTGGTGGACAGGTAGCGAGTGGATCAAGGGTGCATTCACACCAGGGTGCCAGGGACCCCTCAACCCAAGCACCCTCGTGCACAGGGGCATTTACACATGGAGGATGTGTACACCACGCACAGCACCACGGATGGGTATGTTTAGATGTCGGCAGCTGCCAGGTTGATGCTGGCACCAGAGAAGCCCATCCCACAGCAAGCATCACCTTATCAACAAGTCTTTCCCCAGCAAACCTCCTAAGGTGTCACCCGGCCCCACCTTCCAACTCCCCGTCCATCTGCCCTTCCTGTTTTCCCAGTGACCCTGTCAGCATACACCGACAGCACCACCCAAGGATGTTTCCCTCCTGGACGATCCTCAGGTACCGTGGTGGCCCTGCAAGATGATAATGGAATTGAAAAATGCCACTCACCTCATGAGTTTGGAAAGCAACACCACTCATGCATGGGGCGACGCTGGTGTAAACAGACCCGCGGGCCCTGCCAGCCGATTGAAGTGTAGCGTCTTCAGTTAGCGCAGCTCATACTGTTTGAAAACAGTATTCACCGATGCTACCGGTTTATGTGTTTACCGTACTATTTCTGTTGTTGTGTTAGCGTGTTCTCCTGCTCCTTATAACGAAGGAGTTTACTGTACATCAAGACTAGCAGTTACCCCAACACCAGCCTCACACCTGCCTCGTGCAGGAGGAGGCCCCGTGGAGCAGCTGACCTGTGCCATCGAGGTGTGTGCCTGTGCGCGCGGGTGATGTCCCCACAGTGTCACACCAGTGTCACACAGCGCATTGCTCAGAACATATCCTCGGGGCTAAGCTACACAGGGCCATGTTTTTTCCCTTTGTTTTTCTCCCAGCTAAAACTCAAGCTTCTCTTTTTCTATTCTTTTTCATCGGTTATCCAGAAGCATGGGTTTCTTTCTGGCAGATCTGCGCATGTGCATAACAGGCTTTGCTCCTTCTGACCCCCCTTCCCTGCTTGCCCCCGCTCTTCCCTAGTTCCGCACTGGGGGCTTAGTGTATACTATATGTATTTTGCTTGTAGCCCTCTCCCCATTGCTCACACTTGTGTCCCCACCCCGTCCCCCTTACTTCTGCTTTTCTATTGATCATCTCCCTTCTGCTTGCTCATCATCTCTTTTAGGTTCCACATGGGAAGGAGAACAGGCGATGCTTGTGAGTCCAGCTTATCTTGTTCAATGTGATGATCTCCAGATCCATCTAATTTCTTGCCAAGGACAGAATTTCATTCTTCCTCTTGGCTGAATAATACTCCGTGGTCTCTGTGCCCTACATTTGCTTTATCTGTTTGTCTGTTGATGGCTTTCTAGGCTGGCTCTGCATCCTGGCTCTGGTCAATTGTGCTGCAATGAATGTGGGCATGCAGGTGTCCTTGGAGCAGAATCCAAGCCTTTGAAAGATGAAGGGGCGTTGTGTTGTCCACTGCTTTACCCCAGCTCTAGAGATATCTGGCTTACAGTAAGTGGTCAATAAATATTTTTTAAAAGAAGGTGGAAAGACAACAGGGAAGGAGAAAGAGATGGGAGGACAGCAAGGGAGAGGGGAAAAGAGAGAAAGAAATGAAGAGCGGGAAAGGGAAAGGAAGGGATGACTCTCGACCGAGCCCGCAGTTGTCTGATTAGCCCCTGGCTAGCTGTTGCGAATCCCAGGCCAGAATTTGACACTGCGGCCAGCTCAAGCAACTTCCTCCAGCGGAGGCATGAAGGACTCTCAATGCCATAGCTCTCTCTGGAGCTGGACTTGGGCTGACCAGGAGCTCTCAGCGGTACCCCTGGGTGTGGTCCCTTTTCTCAGGGCTGCCTGATGAAGCCACCTTGTGGGCTGAAAGGAAAAACAGCATCACTCTGAGGGGGATTAATTCATATCTGGGGTTCCAGAAAGTTAACACCAGAGAGGTCAGGTGACTTACCTGCCCAGTGCCACAGAGGGACCCTGAGGACTCTGAGCCTTGACTCAGATTGGATGGATCCCAAAGCGCCCTTCTTCCTGGCACACCCAGCACTGCGGCACCCAATCTGGCCTCCCCAGGAGCAGCCCATGCTCCAAACCTTGGCCTCTTCCCTTCCAAATCTAAGCTGCTCAGTCCTCTGGGGTCTGACAAACTCATCTCCAAAAAGGTGCCAGTTGCTGACGATGGCTGAGTTGTTAATCCTTAGAGAAATGAATGCAAAAGTTTCTATAAAGCTCAAGTCTCCTGCTCCAAGCACAAACCAGGAGCCAAACACTACAGCACAGGGCCTGGTGTGGAGGAGGAGCCCAATCATTTTTTGTTGTTGCTATTGTTTCTACACTAGAGAAATCGGGATCCCACACCCTTCCTGTCCAGCCATTTCTTCCTTTTTCCATTATTTTCACTGTGAACCTATACTGAGCTGTCTTCCACAGCTATCTCTTTCAGGTTTGCAATCAGCCAATAAAGTGACTCTATAGCCCCATTTTTCAGATGAAGAAACTGAGGCTTTCTGAGCCAGTGCCATTTCTACCATTCATCCCAGCCTCACTTTGTTTCTCCTCTCCCCTTTCCTTAGCCCAGGCAGAGCCACCAGACACTTTCTGGGGTGCAGAGAAGAGGAACAGCGACATTTGTCTTCTGTCCTTTCTGCTTTCTTTGGTCTCTCTGGGGTGCTGGGTATAGTTTCCAGGTTTGGTGTGAAACACATTATCACATCGTTTGCACAAAACAGGAGACTTCCAGCGGAGGCAGCCTGGAGAATCTCTAGCTTTCACGTCTAAGATCACAGGTTGTAAAAGTTCTTTAGCATTGCGTTTGAAGTCCCATTTCTTTCCGGGAAAATCCTTCCAGGTGAAGAGGTGGAGATGAGAGCAGGGAAACAGGTACTAGTGGGAAGGGATTTCCGTATGGGGTGACTCCTGGCCAGCTTTTTATTGCACGCTAAGAGCAGTCATGGATCATGATGTATGTGCATTATTTATGCAGTAAATTCAGGCAGACAACGCTAGCAGCAAGGCAGGTGCTGGGCCTTATTATTCACCACTAATGTGCTCTGGTCACTCAGAGTCAAACCCTGCTGTGAATAACTACACCTAGCTAGCACTAAATTCAAAGCAAGGGCTGCCTGTATTTAACTGACGGCTCAACAGCTCCCCCTGGAAATCCAACGAGAAGGGCGGATTTCCCATCTCTCCCTGCAGACGCCTCCTTTCTGACTGCCCCTTGCACCCTCTGTGGAAGGACTTGTGCCCACTCATTTATGTCTGAGGGAATCCCAGCCCTGAACTCAACATCCTTACTATTTCACAGGTCCACCCCGGCCTCTCCGCCACCCTGCTGTGGGCTCCATCTGGCTTTGAGCGCGCCGCTCTAGTCTTGTCCCACAGCCTCTGCGTGTCCCTTTCACTTGGTCCTTTATGCAGCTTCCACTCGTGAAAACACAGCTCTGCTGCTGCTGCGACGGCTTTGCCCAAACCCCCTTAGCGTCAGCCCACTGACGGGACGGACGCTGACCTCCCACACTGTGGCCGCGCGGTCTAGGCCCTTCTCGGCTCACCCCGCAGACATCTATTGTCCCCTTGCTCCTTGTGAGTATTGGCTGCCTTAGACCCACGGGGCTGTGCTGCAGTTCTTTCCACGCCTCACCCACGATACCTTTCCACTCCCTCCGCGCTCCCGTGGTTCGCACATCGGGTTTTACTCTTGTTCTCATCACACAGGTTTACAGCCAGCTGCTTCTGCGAGCTCTGCTCTGCAGCGGAGGAGGGGACAGCTAGGGCTTACTGATTTGTGTTTCTAGTGCATGGTGTGTTGCAGACATTTGAAAAATATTCCTTTGTAACTGAATAAAAATCTGGCATCTCAGTTTGACCTGTGCTACGCCAATCTGCATGGGATACTGTAGCTCATGAGATAATTTATTGTTTCTTATTTTTCTACGGCAATGATAACAGATGAGCAAGTCATACCATATCTGCTGTGGACCGATTATTTGTGTCCTTCTAAAATTCATATGTTTGGACTCCAGTGGGATCATAGAAGGTGAGATCTTTGGGAAGTGATCAGGCCCAGGCTATGGGGATGGAGCCCATATGAATGGGATTAACATACCTTACAGAACATATCTCAGAGAGTTCTGTCACCCTTCCCACCACGGGAGACACAGTGAGACACTCACTGGCTGTCTGCAAACAAGAGACTTCACCAGAGCCTGACCATGCTGGCACCTTGATCCCAAGCTTCCAGTTCCCAGTTTAAATAAATCTTAAGTCATCAAGATGACGGTAATTTATTATGGCAACCTCAGCTGACTAAGACCATGCCCATTTCACAGAGGAGAAAACTGAGTTTACAGAAGCAAAGGGTTTTATCCAACATCTTTTATAGGTCAGAACTCTCTCAAATCGAAATCTTCTGAGGCTAAATCCAAACCTGTCTCTGGCAGATTTCAGTCCTGTTGTTTGTACTGGCTCAGGGTTGGGGTGTACTCCAAGGAGAATAAGTGTTTTGCTTGTATCGTCCACTTCTTCCCAGTGCCTACCATCCATGGTAAGTCCTCAGTACCTAGATGTTGAATGAACTAACTCATGAATTAGCGATTGTTCGCGTGTGGTCAAGTTTTGTTGGTTGTAGTGGAGAAAGCAGGCTTTAAGGATTAGGTGAGGGTTTGGGAAAGGAGTATGAAAATGTAGAAAGTGAGAGAAAGGACCAATGTCTCCTTTAAACCCAGGTAATAATAACATGTCCACAGGGTTCCTCGGGCCAAAGCTCCCAGACACTCTAGTGGCTGTGATCAGGTGGAAAGGAAGTGTTCTGGGTCAGACAGCTCCTACCGCCCCAGCATGGGGCTCCTGGAAAGGTCTTATCACCTCCATGTCAGGACGGGACTGGAGCACATTGCCTTCCAAGAATGTGACTGACGGCAAATTTGAGTTCAAAAGAAGATTAGATTTCAAGGCAACGGGAAGCTATTCAGTCAAAGCCAAGTTTTACAGGGAGAGTTTCCACCTCCTGGCTCATCCTCCTTCTTCCTCCAGGGCAGCCCAGGGCTTGTTGGGGCCTGCAAAACCACTGACAGTGCCTGACTGTTTCCCTAAACTGGGGGAAGGAGAGATGGAAAACCAGGCTCTGGACTCGGTCACGAGCCCAGGAGGATATGAGGAATGTGACTCCCCGGTCCTCAGGGGAGGTGGTTTTGGGGAGACCCCATCTCAGGGGCAGTGAAGGCCTGTGCCAGCCCTGAGCTCTCAGCATCCTTCCTCTGGATCAGAGGCCTCACCTATGGTCCCCATGGACCCTACCAGAAGAGGCCCTGATACCAAATTGAAGTCTTGTGTGTGTGCAGATCTTCTGATTTACAAAGTCTCCTCACTGTTATGTTGTATCGTCCACGTCTTCCCAGTGCCTACAATCCATGGTAAGTCCTCAGTACCTGGATGTTGAATGAACTAACTCATGAATGAAGTAGTGGGCAGGTACCACCCACACTCTACGGATGAGAAATATGGGGCTGAGGAGGTGCAGGGACTTGAGGAGGGCCATCCATGGTGTCCAGGTTTGAAACCCGTCCCCAGAGAGATGCTGTCTCCACTGCCCTGGCCCACTTCTGAGCCCCTTCCCGGCCCATCATTGAACCCTCACAGTGACTCATTTTTATAGGTGAGAAAACTGAGGCTCAGATATATTTAGTTACTTGCTTAAGACCACAAAGCCGTTTGATGGTGTAAGGCAAGTGAGCTATATAACCTACAACTCGATTCTAAATTTCTAAGCTCAGAAGAAAACCCACCCATGAATCGGGCAGGGGAGGTCCCCAAGTTTGAACTTTGAAGATCTGGTCACAGTTGCATTATTCTCCATCCCCATCAAACCATCACCTAGACAGCCATCACATGGGGCCAGGAAGGCCTGGGGGAGGATCCCAAGGTGCCACATGCGGGAATGCAAAAGCCAAGGCACAGGGCAGGCTGACAAATAAAAATCAAGACTCCAGGGTTGGAGGCAAAACAAGGAAAGGTATTCAAAACTCACGTGGTCAGTCAGCTGCCAGAAATATAAAAAAAGGAAGAAAAGACTAAAGAAAGGGACCATCTGGCCAAAGCCCACCATTCATCGTCATGTTAATTTTCGTTGGAGTTTTCTGAGGGTCCCTCCTACGACTTCATTCGAAGTGGAGGATAATCTACATTCTAAACAATCATAATCATAAGTTCCTGAGGTTTTCTCCATTCAATCAGTCAAAACCCGATGGCCAGTTAGCGCTCAAAACCCCTCTGAAGGGGGCAAAGTCATGTAGCAAACAGCGCCTGCCCTGCCCACCAGCCACTGGCAAGTCCACTGCGGGGAGACTGAGCCAGAGTTCACTGCACATCCAGCTAGGAACTGGCGCTTTGTTTGAATAGCAAAGTGGGGTTGTTGTAGACAAGGAAAACTCTAGATAAAAAGCCCTGGAAACAAAACAAAACATAGCAAACAAACAAACAAACATGGAAATAACTTTTCATTCCCTCATTAGTACTAACTTTAAGACGTTTATTAATAGTAATAAAACAAGTTTACTTAAAATATACCTCTCATTATGAAATAAGGGAAACATGTGCTCTTCAAAAGCTTGCTTGCACTGGAACAGCAGTGCGCCTTACGGTAGAAAGAACCCCACCCTCTACACACTTCGCTAATTAAACTTAATTTTATGTATGGATCCCGCCTGGCCTTTCCCTTTGCTTTGATTCCTTTCCCACTTAAGCTCATCCGGTTCTCCAAGCCACCTGCTGGTCAGTTCTTCTCCTTTCTGCAGCTCCTTGGGGCCTTCTGCCGAAAGCTTTCTGTTACTTTTCTCAAGTCCAGCCTGCGGGCAAACTACATAAACAAGCAGAAGAACCTGGCTGCTTGCGCCAGGGCCCAGGGGAGGAGCTGAGTCAGGAACTCATGCAGTCAGTACTCTGTGTCCAACGAACGCACTAGAGCAGACAGTCCCAAACTTTCTCTGTTCCGGGAACTCTGAGTGTCTCCCTAATTTTTCCTCGGTGCCCCTAGGCAAGAGAAACACCAACACTTTCATGTATTAAGTCATTATGTAATTAGATCAAATGACTTAATAAGCAGTTATGGCTTTAAAACCTAAGTAGCCATTTGGAAAACTGACACACAAAAGATGAAGAGAAAAATACATGTATTTCATTATTAATTAATTACAGTGAATCGTTTTTGGGCACTGTACAACTTTTCACACCATGGAATCGGATTGGACATAGCCACCCTCATTCCTTGTTTCACAGTGACTTTCACGTGGAACATATTAATATTTTTTTAAACATTACAGCATTTGCTGAAAAAAAAAAAAGCAAAAATTAAAAATATTATCAAAAGGATTGTAGGATTGTGGCACTTGAGAAATTTCCAAGTTCGAGGAAGTTAGAAGTCCCGTTATACTCAACGCCAAATCTGAGAGATGGCCCTACTTCTTTCATTTTGTTTTGTTTTGTTTTAGTTTTAGACAGGGTCTGCTATGTAGTTCAGGCTACCCTGGAACTCACTCTGTAGCCCAGGCGGGACTCAAACTCACTGCAATCTTCCTGCCTCAGCCTCTAAGTCCTAGAATAATAGATGTGCACCACCATGCCCAGCTTGGCCCTAGCTCTGCTAAAATGCCTGTCTCTGTATGTGAATCTATTCTTCTGTGTTAGACATGTAGGGAAATCAAAGTACCAAAATGCAAAATTCGGAAGGAAGGAAGGAAGGGAACATGGCACATTCTAAGACTGAAACTGTGCTTTCTTGAGAGCCAGGAGTGTCCAAACTGTCTGACAGATGTTTTTGGAGCAAATCTCACTTTCTGAAGCACCCTGGAACCTTAACACAAGTCCTGAGCACCTCAGCACACAAACTGGGGATCAGTTCAACCTGATAAATGCAACCTGATCAATGAATATTGGTGCAACCTGATATTCAAAGAAGGAACAAAACTTCTTCCTAAGACACCTCACAGAAGATTTCATGGCGAGAAGTTGGAGCAGGTCTTGCTGGCTCGGCAGGCGAAGGTGCAGGAGAAGAGCACACCAGGGTGGAGGTGGAAACTGTGAAAGGTGCAGTAGGAGCCGGCACCGGAAGAGAGTTTTAGCCATCACTCTTGGGTGAGGCCTGGCTGTGCTCCCTGGGCACCATCTTTAGTCTCCCTCCTAGCAGTTTATCACCTCGCCCAGGCTGATGTTCTGTGGGTAGGAACCGTCTGTGTGTCCTGCGACTTCCAGGCCAGGGAGCACAGAGCGTTGCGCAGGGGGAGTTTCTGGCCACAGGGCCATACCAGCTCTTACAGAATGCTCCCTGGGCCTGTGCACACCAATGGCTCAACCAAAGGGCAGAGAGGTCTGCACCAAGACCAGCTACTGGAGGAGCTGTTGACTGCCTGCTCCACTCTCCCACATGGCTGGTTTTTAGAAAAATAATAGGTGAGGACACCAGCCCTGCGTTGTTTTCAGCGAGTGTGGAGACTCAGCACTTCCAGCTCTCTTATCTCCTGCATCTCCCAAATTCTAGGGGATGGGGGCAGATCTTAGCACTCCTGAGCAGCCCAACCTTCCTACCCAGCCCCTGTTCCCACGCAGCTGCCCAGATGTGACAGTAGCTCATCAGAGAGCTGTTTGTGTCTTACTTATTTACAGTGTAAACAGCATTTAGACTGCAGCTTTGGAAAGTCTCTGTCTATTTGTTCAGGTAAATCCGGAGCCCTGGATGTGGTTCTGTGCAAGATTTCAGGCCATTAGAGGAGGCCTGGGAGGTTCTCGCCAGCAGCTTCTAGATGGTTCTTGCTTGCTAACCTCTAGGGCAAAAAAGAAGTCTTTAGGCTGTCTGTGCTTTTACATTTCTGCTGCTGCTGATTCCTTTTGCTCCTAAATAGCTATTTTCCTATGAGACAATAGCGTTGCTTTTCTGTACCATGGTCTGTTCCTTGTCACATGCTACTTTACAGAATAAACTTCTCAGGGATGGAGCTATATAACAAAGTTCATTGGACTGAGCAGAAGTCACCAAGAACAAATAGCATCTTCATAACCGGGGCCTATTGCACAGTCTGCATCCACAGCTATGTGACCAAAACACCTGAAAAATGCATGTATTGTTGTAATCTTCTGGCTTTGTTACAAATACAGGCGCATTCATTATTGGTGGTATCTTTTACCTTGTGGAAAAGCTGTGTTCTACCAAAGTTAACTCATAATGGCTTACAAGGGAAGCCTATTGTCTTCCACTTGATTCCTTTTATAAGACTGAAAATGCTTTTTCTGCTTCTCACGGTCTTTTAAAGGTCTGGGTTTACAAAGTAGCAATCAAAGGGCATTTCGATTCCTCAGAGGTATTTTGTCTTCAATTAAAGAAAATTACCCCCAGTTAGACAGTAAAGCTTTATGATTCATCCAGGCTTCTCATGGGGTCCTTGTAGCAGAGAGAAAAAAAAATCACAAACTTCTTGCAATGTTCCTTTTAAAAATAAAAACTATGCTGGGCAAAGGGAGGTATGTCTGTAATCTCAGCTGCTCCGGAGGCTGAGGCAGGAGGACTGAAAGTTTGGGATCGGCCGGGGCAATTTAGCAAGACTTTATCTCAAAACAAAAAGGAGTGAGGACATGCTCAGCAGTCCCCGGGTTGATTCCCCAGGAACACACACACACACACACACACACACACACACACACACAGGACACCCAGTGCTGCATTCAGGAGGTACCGTCTAAATAGGGAGGAGCCAGAGGTGAGAATGAATCAGGCGTTGTCATTGTCTCAGGTTCTATGTTCTTAAGTCCCAACTCCAGTTACTTCACATCTGCTCACATCTCCCCCAGAATGATTCCGCTGTAGTTTTGTTTTTGTTTTAAAATGGTCTTGCTACGTAGTTCAAGCTTGTCTTAAATTTACAGTGATCCTCATGCCTCAGCCTCCCAAGGGCTAGGATTGAAGGTGCGCACCACCACACCCAGCTATTCCTTTATAACTGAACCCTGTGAAATAAAGACTGAAACTACATTTAAGCAATTAATCCAGGTCAGTTGTCCTTGTCAGAGCCATTGGAGGGAACTTTAAATAATAAAACACAGTGATATCTAAGGCCTTCTGCAGACCAATTAGAAATGGTTGTCCAGGCCTAAGGCAGAGAGTCACCATTTATGAAAAGCTGCTCACACCATTCTAATGAACAGCCAGACTTTTGAGCCAGAGACTACACCATTTAAAGTAGTGGAATCAGAGCATCTCAAACCTTCCTGTCTTGGCAGTGGCCTGGGGCCTAGGAGTGCAGATGCTCAGGTCCTGCGCAGCGAAGCCTGGTGTAGGAGGTCTAGGGGGCCTGGGGTCTTTTGAATGAGCATCACAGGTGATTGTGATGCATGCGTGGACTGCACTTTGAGAAACTCCCAGGGAGCTGTTCTTTCGGAAACTATATCGGACTAAAATCATTTTTTAATCTTCTGCTTGATGTCTCTTTGTCTTCCAGGTTCCCAATCTAGAGATCATCCTTGTTTGTGAAACATAAGTAGAATAGGATCAAATTAGTCAGGTTACACTCTGTGGCAGACACAAACTGACCCTTGTATCTCAGGGACTTCATGCGTTGTTATGGATGTGACTCTGTCTTCCCAAAATCCCTTCACTGACATTCCAGCCCACAACACCTCAGAATGGCACTGCGTTTGGTAACAAAGTTCAATTGAGGCCGAGCCCTAATTCAACCTGACTGGGGCCCTCATGAGAAGAGAAATTGGGACATAGACACCAGGGCCACGTGCACAGAGAAAAGATGGTGTGAGGGCACACGAGGAGGCTGACCCCAGACACCAAAGCTGCTGGCAGCTTGATCATGAACGCCTACCTCCCCTCAGCTGCGGGAAGTAAACACCTGTTGTTCAAACTGTGTGGTTTGTGGTGTTTGCTGCTACAGTTCTGGGAACTAATGAACCCATCAAAGCTGATTTCTGATAACCCTAGATGACTTTTACACTGGCCACTTGGTCCATCTGGCCAGTTGGAGTCCTGGGCTCCGGGGGACACCACATCATGTTACCCTGCCATGTCTAGAGAAAGGTGTGGAAAACTCAGTGTGGCTCCAAGTCCCTTGGATGGGAAGGGGACACTCAGCACTGCTCCTCAGAGGGCACTGGCTGTAGGTAGTCACAAGAGCCCCAAGGAGAAAGCCAGGGGACAAAAAGGAGCTCATGCAAAAAAAAGCTGGAAGCACGACTGTGGGGTTGGAACAGTCACACCCTACCTCTGGCTTCTTTTTATCTATTGACAGTGTGCCATCTTTCTCAATCAATAGCCTCACTTTGTGATTGGTGTTCTGCCAGGAATTAGTGGAAGAAGGGCTCCAAAAGAAATATAAGATAGGCTTCCTAGTCATGGAGATTCCTTAGAGAGATAACACAGAGACGAGGGAGAGATCCAACAATAGACAATATGGCAAGGTAGAGCGAAGGCCAGACCACGGGGGTGGCTGGGCCAGCCGGAGCTGCTAAGAAGGGGAGCCGGAGCCCCGGGTGGCTGGGAGAAGTGGGTGGTGGACGTGGGAGATGGACTAGGACTAGAAGCATCTGGTTCCGGAGAGAAGAAAAAGGAAGACTCAAGTGCCAGTCCCCAGAGAGGACCAAGGCTGTGGACGCTGATATCTAGGGAGCCCTGAGTGGTGATGTATTTGCTACTGTATTTCAGGTTCTCTTGATGCCATAGTTAACTGAACTCAGATCATCAGCGAAGGTTAGCTGTTGGCTAAATGTGAACTCTAAGCAGCGCACTGCGTGTGAAGTACCTCAGGCTTTTTCCCCGATTTAAAAGAGCAGATGCCCAGTGCAGCCCTTCAGCGCAAACGACATGCCTGGCGAATCCTCCCCCCCATATAATAATCTCTCTCACTGAAGACCACAAGTCGAGTGTCCCCCAAGAAGGACTGTGAGTGCTTGGGGTTGGCACTGTCTTACACGATGCCAAGACTCCAAGCCCTCAAGCCCTGCTTGTGCTGCTGTCAGCCCTTCCAGGTGTGGAGGACCACAGTGCCAGGGGCTCCCGAAGCTTTCTCACCATGCCGCGCTCTGTGAGCCCAATAAAGCAGCAGGCAAATGATAAATAGATGCTTTCACTGCCCCTCCAGAGCAGGCTTGTGCAATCCTCTCCCTGTGCCGCTGTTGCCACTTCTGCCTGGGACCAGGGAAACCCAGGAGGGGGTGGCTGTCTCTGTCCCTGGAGACAAAGAGCTGAGTCTCTGAGAGGGTGAGCAAGGTGCTGCGGGCTGCGCCCTGGGAGGGGGCAGGCCTGAGATTGAGATCTGTCGGCTGTGTTGAAACCCAGTCTGAGTCTCGTGCAAGGCCTGGAGGAACACAGCCGTCTGCAGCTAAGTGAGCCAGGCTGGAGTCTGGGTCAGGATGGCCTCACCTCCCAGAGAAGCCTCCCTGGCGGTGCTGTGAGAACCGAGGTTTGGACTTGCCTGCTCGCTTGTGGCTTTGGCCCCCACAGCAAGGTGGGTGGGAAGAGGGAGGTGATGAAACATCGGAGGGGAGGCAGGGCTGGTTCTCATGGGTGGCTGCGTCAGGGTGGCAACTGGGGTGGAAGGGAGGACTTGGGCCTGAGTTCTGGGAGGGAGCTTCTTTTCAGGGGCTGCTAAGGGGGTGGTCCCCATATCATCCCTGGAGAGCCTCAGTTATTTCTCAGGTTGGAACACCTCCTTTAGTTCCTGCATCTTGCAGTGTGGCCTTACGAGACCCAGAGAGAAAGCTGACAGATCCAAAGTCACAGAGATGGGGGCAGAGAGAGAATGACTCGGTTCTCCTGGCTGATGGGCCAAGCCACCTCCATTATGATGCTAGTCAGGGCAAAGCACGCTTCGCCCTCCATGAGTATGTACATGACACGCATTTAACTTGGGAGCACTTCTGCCAGGTGAGCGCACCACCCCAGGGAATGCCTGTGTGACCTCCTCCTCATCTACTGTTGCTACACTGCACAGCTCCTCAGTGGGAAAGAGTCTGTTTCCAGCCACAGGTCCTAAATCTATACCACAGATGAGCTTCTGGTTTCCAGTGAAGGTCTCCTTGGGTCACGAGCGAGGTCATCCATTGGCATAGCTCTAGTGTGGCCACCTAGAAATCTCTGGTACATCAGAGATGTATGGTGGGCTCCTTGGCCCTGCAATGGAGTCTTCCTGGAGTTTGGGGAGCTGTCATGTTGGGTTCCTCTAAAGAAGTTACGTGTGGGACGTTACTCCCTTGAGGAAGCTAAGGGTGTCGGGGGGGGGCAGTCACTGGGAGAACATCAAGGTCAGGTTGAGCTGGGAAGCAGAGGAAAGTCCCAGCACCCACATCACAACCACCAGGGACAGATACCAGCGTTGGCCTCTGTGAGCACCTCCCCTGGGTCTGAGCTGCTCCAAGAAAATGCCACGCCCCTCCCGCACCTCACTGCTTCTGGGTCAGACAATGACTCAAGAGGAAGTGTTACCTGCTGTTTAGAAACCCAAACTCTAACACCAGACTTCTTGGTTGGGACTCTGGCTTCCGCCTCTCAGCCCTGTGACCTTGAGCACACGGCACACCCCAGAAACAGGAATGTAACAGTGCATCCTCAAGGGTAGCTACTGAGGTTACATAAACCATACCTAGAGCCCCAAATTACGCAGAGCCCAGGGCAACCCTTTAGTATCGTCAGTCTCCCCTTTCCTAGTCCTGATTCTTATTTTCTCCATTTTGTGAAATGGAGCCAATGGGAGAAAAAGAATGGGAAACAAACTAATAAAACCCTCCCCCTTGTTCACTCATTCATCGTGCACCATGGCTGTGCTTTTTCTTTTCTTTCTCTTATTTCATAAAGAGAAAAAAAAATAAGAGCCGCAGGTAAATCACAATTCACCTCTGGCTGCAGGCACAGTTTAGCTTCCACCTGTGTCTCCTGGGTCTCCAGCTGTTCTCCACAACCCTGTCATTGTCACAGCTGCTTTCTGCAAACGTCGGCCCCATGCCCTTCCCAGGTGAATGAATGGCAGCCTCCTGGCACGCCTGGGTCCCACCTGGGCACCAGGCGGGATCATTTGCATGTTTCCTAGGCTTGCCTTTTGAAACTGCACACCAATAATTAAGGATTTCTAATTCTCTAGTAATTGAGTACCATTTGGAACTGGTTACACAGATACTATCTAAATAATTATCTATTACATTATCATTTTCCTTTGTGTGGACCATGAATGGCTTGTCAAATGTGAGCATGAATTATTCCTCCCTGGCTTTCTTATGTCGGAGAGATTCTTTCTCTTCCTCTTTTACTGCTTCTCCTTCTCCCCACCCCCACCCATGGTACTCCATATTAAGACCAGGGCTTCACAACGAGGTACACCCCAAGCCCTTTCCTTTATGTTTTATTTTGAGATAGCATCTCACAGAGTCCTATAGTTCCTAGGCTGTGTCCAACGTGCAATCCTCCTGCCTCAGCCTCCCAGAGTGCTGGGAATACATGCTTGCACCTCCACACCTGTTTTCTTGTCCCTTTTTCTGTCTGTTCTTTCCTTCTTGCTTTCCTTCTTTTTCCATGCTGTGACAAAGTGCCACACTGCAATAAGACTCAATGTTCAATGTCTACCTTGTGTGATTCCAAACCAAGTCCACAGTAGGAGTAAACTTTTTGTTTTAACTCACTGTTACAGTTGGCTGGGTGACATGGTGACCCTCTCTATATCACATCTGGCCTTTGCTAAAGCCATTTAATTTGGCACATCTAAGTAAATGAGACAGTCCCACAATAGAGATAAAGCCATTTCTGTTTCACCAGTGAAGAATGGATACGGAGTAAGTTGAGTTTCCCAACATCCCCTTTTCCATCCAGTGTCAATCATGGGCAATCCAGACTGCTCCCCTCCATCCTAAAGGTCTCCTAATGCACTAGCAGCTGCAGTGGAAGTCCCCTAAGCCCCCTCTCCTGGGCCAAACTCTGGGGTGCCAGGGTGTCTTTCACTTCCGGAGGGGCTCCCAGAAGCACTCAGCCTGTGTTCGGCATACGTGGGTCTTCGATTTGTACACATGTGCAGGGTCCCTAAGGCCTTGTGCCTGCTGGTCAGTCCTCTTGATCTGGGCACCAGTGAGGAGCATTCACACACATCCCTCCATCCTCTTCCAGGGCACCCAAAGTTCTGGGGATATGGTGGATGCATAAAAAGGTCTCCAAATTAGGCTGAATTACTCATCACGAGCAGCTCTAGGGCAGGTTCTTAAAGAGAAATAAGGCTGCTCCTCTAGTCTCTGAGCTAAGCCTCCACAAAGACTCCCAGCCACCCCCACCCACTGTCCCATCAGCCTCCTCATTGGTCAGTGCAGAGTGAGGCTGCAGTGGACACACAGCCAATGAAGGTGTGTCGTCAATACACCTCTTTATCTTACATTTTGGACACTCTAAGAATTCCTAGGCTGTGGCCAACTGATTTGGGCCAACTATTCATCAACTGGTTGCTAAAAAGCATCCCAGGAGCAGAAGTGAAAACTCACAAAATAGCTTTGGTTTGAGGCCAAACTTACCTTGGGGCTGAGCTTCCATCCCTGTAAATAATGGGCATCCAATGTGTGTGTGTCCGGGCTTAGGCAGCCAGCTGCTGCAGGTGACCTCCCTCTGAGCTGTCTCTGTAACTCAGAAGAGTTACTGCATCTGCTGAAGCCTTTCCCTCCATCACTAGAGTGAGGGATTTTCTCTGAGCTCTCGTCCCAAATCTAAGCTGTTACGATCCTGTGATAGCGGAGGTGGCACAAGAATGAATGGTGAGGGCATCAATAGAACATTGGGGACCAGGAGTTGGCCTGCGTAGGAGCCAGAGCAATGGTAGGAGGTAAAGTCTGGGGAGGACCAGCTCTGGGGTAAGGAGAAGAAACCGGATGAATTGAGGATGTAGCCACAGGTAATGGAAAGAAGAAAGAATTCAGGGAAACAAGGTGGACAGTAGGTGGTGGGGTGGGGTGTGTGGAATGAAGTGTAGGCTGGGCACCTTAAAGAAGAAGGAAAACTGCCTGAGGCCAGGCAGTGCCTGTAAACAGTGATCATCAAACCTGGGGCCCAACAGAACCCCTGGGGAGCTGCTGCTTGTGTGGATGTGGGTGCTTACTGTTCATTTGGATTCCACAGATCTGGAGTGAGCTAAAGCTCACACCTGGCCTTCTCATGCACCAGCCAGCATTTAGGGGCCCGTCTTAAAGCTGGCATTGAGGGGCTCCCCCTGGGGCTGGTGGGGCTCTAGGAACAGTGGAACCCAACATTCTAGGGGTGGAGCAGGGCTTATGCTTTAGCACAGGAAACCTATGTCCTTTGTGTAGCTGTCATTTGTCAGTTTGCATGAGCTGAACTGTGTGTACCTCAGGCTCTTCATGCGTTGGGTGATGATCATACACCTGAGAGTGAAGACCTGGAAGTGGCCTTGGGTGAGCTGCTCAGACCCAAGGAGGTACTCCCTGTGTCAGGAGATAGCACCTGAAATCACCCTCCTCCTTCACGCATCCATTCATTCATTTATTGGTTTGTTTGAGACAGTGTCTTACTATATATTCTGGGCTGACCTTGAACTCAGGATGTAGCCCAGGCTGACCTCAGCCTCGCACGTGCTGGGAGTACAGGTGTGCATCACCACACTTGGCTTACCACTTTCTCTTTTAAAAAGGCAAAACGGGACCTCTGAGTACGCACTGGGGAACCCAAATGCCTGGAGTTGGGTCTCAGTGCAGACAGGGGCCCCAGGAGAATTTCAGAGCTGGATTTTATCTGGTGACCCTGATCCCAACTCCAGCACTTACTCCCCACATACTACCATGCCCCGCCACACAGATGAATCGCCCAGAATCCCAGCTTCCTCATCTGTAAAAAGGGGGTGATCGTCATGCCAAGCTTACGACATTTTTCTGAGGACACATGAGTTACAACAAGCTCTGGGCCCGGGACAGGCTAAGTGCCAGAGAGCTGTGGTGTTTCTATCAGCTGATGATATCCCTCTGATGTTTCCATCGCAGCACCGGACTGGTGCAAGGTGTTCAGAGTTCTTGAAGTTACAATGATAGCATTACCTTGACTCCTAATCATGTCATCCAGTGCCACTTCCTTTAGGAGCCAGGGGAGTCCTCAGAGGGGTACATTCCTGGTCAAAGCTATGTCACTAATCTGACAGCAGGGCTCTGTAGCTGCCCACAAGGAGAACTGACCTGCCAAGGCTGCTGGTGGACATCACCTGTCCTCACTTACTGTCCCTCGGTAATGAGTAGTCACTGCTTGAGTGTCAGACATAGAAGCTCTGGAAGCTGGAAAGGGGAGAGGAGTTTCTCTGGCTGCAGAGGATGCTCCGGAAGGCGGACTCCTGGTTCAGAGCCCTGTCCATTCTAGAGGAGGATAGGTTGGAGTGCTGCGTGGGTGGGGCGCAGTTCTGCACCTCGAGAGCCTGGTAACATTAAACCAGATTACGGGCATTCTTACCCTCCAAACCCACGAACTTTCTGTCAGGAACAAGGAGGATAAGAAGCCGAAATGCAGCCTGCAGAGTTACAGACATTTCTTAAAGCCCTAATCCTCAAATAAATAGCTCTGCTCTTTCATCTTCTCCGGATGACACCTCCTTTGTTAAAGCTGTCAAACTCTGTGACACCTTAAGCCCGACTGGCTACATTAGTGGGCTTGTTGCAGGGGGGGCTGACCGGGCTGGGTCAGAGTTCCCTGAGCGCTGGACCCACTCGACTCCTTCAGCTGGGCCCTTTATGTCCTTCTGAACTGCCACATTCCTGAGGACCCCATCTGATGAGGCTTAGCGCTGAGAGGGGACAGCAAGGCTGTCGGGGTTAAACAATTCCAGCTCTTCAACCAACAGCATGTGAGCTGTGTGACCTGGAGTGAGTTCTTAACCTCTCTGGGCTTCCATCTCGTTCATCCTCTGCCAAACAAGAGACAACAGCCTGATTGACCCACTTGGGAGGCTTGTTGTAGGATCAAAGGGGTTAATAGACGTAAAGGACTTAGAAGGAAGTGTAGCGTGGAGGAAAAAAACACCCGATAAACACTAGCTGCGTCTTAGAGTGGGGCCTGGACCCGGAAGCTGTGGTTGGGGAGGTGGCAGCACGCAGGTTGGCACCGGCAGGGGCTTTGAGGGGCTTGCTGAGTGTTTCTGTGGGTCAGCACTTTCTGGTTCTAAATTACCAGGAGAACAACGCGGCCCCTTCATGAGGCGGATGAGAGAGGGCAGGAGAGAGGGAGTGAAAGGAACAAAAAACCGTTTGTGTGACTCATCACATTCTGCTAATCCTGTTTTCGGGGAAGCTCTGCCGTTGCGTGGCGGGCCGGCCGGCTGCTGCCCTCTGTGTGGGATCCGGGAGTCCTCGGAGCAAGCCCGGGTGGGGCCTGGAGTTTAAAGCCTAGATGCAGCCGACATGTGTTGTGTTCCATCTGCAGCAAGGGCCCAAACAAGGCTCCTGGGATATTTGAAGGCGTTGCCAGCATTTGAAAAAAAAAAAACAAGAGCCTTCACGTTTTTAACAGCCAGGCTTCCAGCTGCTCTGGTGGAATCAGACAACACAGGAAAAACAGCCCGAGTCCAGGCCAGGTATCCAGGGCCGGCAGGAGGGCGCGCCCGCCCGGGGGTGTGACACCACCTGCCTGGCCGCCTCCCACGGTGTGGTCTGCCTGGGAGCCCCCATCCACGCCCACCCTTCCCTCTGCGGGTGGGAAACCCGAAGGCCGCGGGTTCTCAGCCCCTGGGCCAGTGACCCTGTGCTACACCAGTGACTCTCACAGCAGCGCCACAGGAGCCTGGACCGCAGCGCCGCCCCAGCTCTGGTCTCCGAGGCTGCCCGGGAAGAGGAAAGCGGTCGTGGTGCCCAGGGGATGATCTTTCTGTTACTCCGGGGAGAAAATCGGAATGGCTCCCCCGCATCCCTCCAGGCCCCTGGACAGAGCGCAGGGGGCTCCCGGCCCTTGATGTGGCCAGGTCCCCAGGGCGTGGCCTGCAGCGCCTCCTGCTTGCTCGGGACGGCTGGTGAAGGCGGTGCCCGCTCACACGCAGCTGCCGCTGCCCGTGGGCTCGCCGCCGTTACCGTTCTGCACCTGGCAGGGGCCCCTGCCGGGCTTAGGCGAGACTCGGTCCCCAGGTGGTGCAGGAGGGGCAGGGGTCAGGTCAGCGGGAGGCCCTGGCAGACTCCTACCCAGGGAAGGAGGAGAGAAGGCAGAGGTGGGGGAAGGGAATGCATCTTGGGTCCCAGGCTCTCTGAGACCCAGACCTTTTCCAGGCCGGACCGTGAATAGTGTCTGTTCACCCCCGGCCCCAGAATGTCCTTGCTTTGTTCACCTCCTGCCACCCAAAGGAGTAGGGTGCCTGGGTCAGAAGGCCCAGGACCCTGATCGTCACCGTCTCCTCTCTGTGCCCACTGCTCAGCACAGGGCTCCAGAGACACGCAGCTAGCTGCAGAGTGTGCTTGCGCAGCGTGTGGAGGTGAATCCCACAAGAGGCAGCAAGAGAAGGGCAGGTGACAGGTGACCAAGGTCCGAGGGTCTCCTGGGACAGGATTTACCTAACCACCTCCATTTAACATGGTAAGTCTCAGTGTTTGCTACTTGTTCCCTCTTCCCCAGGCAAGTCACAGTGGTAAGGGGGTTACTTGCTTTCTCACATTTAATCCTAACAGGCTTCGAAAGAGTTACAGCCCAACCCACAGATGCAAAGAAATTTGAACTCAAGCTGGTTGACTCTGGAAACTGCCTCTGAACACTTTTTAAAAATTTGGTCTTGCCCAGAGCAGCCCAGGGTTTAGGGACAGGGTCCCCTAGACAGGAGTGGTTAGATGACATTAATTGGCCCTCAATAAAATAATGAGATCTGCCCCCCTTTTTTAAGGAGTAGCCTAA
The DNA here is from genome assembly GCA_004027455.1 of Hydrochoerus hydrochaeris. Classification (NCBI taxonomy): domain Eukaryota; kingdom Metazoa; phylum Chordata; class Mammalia; order Rodentia; family Hydrochaeridae; genus Hydrochoerus; species Hydrochoerus hydrochaeris. Next base: position 159,977 of record PVLA01002319.1, on the reverse strand, counting down.
GAATGTTATTTCGTGACCAAATGGCCCCAAATTTCCAGACCTACCTTGATTCCCAAAAGTGTGTTCATTAACATGCAAATGCCTTGGGTGCATTGATCCCCTGGCCCATGCTGCTGGCAGGACATCTGGAAGCCACCTGACAACTTTACCTGTTGATCTGTGACATACAAATGACAGGCTTTAGTCATCAAAAACATTCCCTCTGCTGACAGAAGAAGTTAGAAAAAGGTCTCATTTTCATTCTGCTTTAATGCAGGGAGACAGTTTGTGAGGCTGTCTTGAGGCTTCCTGGAGGCCAGTGATACCACTTCATTTATTAATTTTGGTATCTGTCCAAAACTGTCGGAAGGGTCTCACAGATTCTATCACCCAACTCCCCATGTTTCTGGGATAGACGGTGAACCGAGGGACCAAGCGATGTCCACAGCAGCACAGGTCCCTGCTGTTGGGATCGGTCCTGTGGGTCTCGGTAACTGGCACCTTAAAATGAGACTTTAAAAGTTAGCTTTATTCCTGCAGTGACAAATGGCTCCCCGCACTTCCTCTCAGCCATCCCTAAGGTCTGAGCATCCTTCCCTTCTCGTGATGCTCACCCTTGGCGATGCCCCCGGCTCTGTCCTGCTTCTGTCTCCCACAGCACGGGCCCAGTCCGAGGAGCCCCAGATGCAGTCTTGAGGCTCTGCCCCATCTTTCCTGATGAGCTGCCATCTGCAGGGGGCTGCAGAGGCTCAGCAGCACCCGAAAAGAAGGAGGGCGTCAATTCCACAGACTTGTGAGCGGGGCTGGTGCTCACCCCACACACCCTGGAGCTAAGACGAAACCAGAAACAGTGGCTCTTTCACCGACAAAATAAAACCTTCCTCAGGAATTAGAGATGATGTTCATCTCTTTTTCAGTCCTGGGAATTGGACCTCGGGTTTTGCACTGCTAAGGGAGCACCCTGCCACGGAGCTCAGCCCCAGCCCTTGTTGGTTTATCTTGAGACAGCACTACCTAGGCTGTGCTCACACTTGCAATGTTCCTGCTTCAGCTTCCTGAGCAGCAGGAATCACACACCCCTACATTGTCCTTTTTTGTTTGTTTGGCTTTTTCAGATGGTGTCTCACTGTGCAGTTCAGGATGGCCTCAGGATCTCCTGCCTTGGCCTTGTGAATGCTGGAATCACTGGTATGGGCCACTGCATCTGGTGGCTTTAATGGGCTTGGTTAAAAAAAAAAATCACATTTTAAACAGTAAGGCAAACTCGGTGGCTCACAACAGTAATCTCAGCTACTCAGAAGGCTGAGGCAGGAAGATCTCAAGTTCCAGCCTGGGGCTGGCAATTTAGCAAAAATCCTATCTCAAAGGAAAAAATAAAGGGCTGGGGATGTAACTTGCTGGTAAAATTCTGGCATGTGCAAGTCCCTGAGTTCAGTGTCATGACTGAAGCGGGGAAAAACTAGGAATGCCATGAGTTTAAAAAAGTAATTATAATGCATTTTTAAAAGCTTTAGAACACAGAGTTAGTTCCTTGGGCCCCTTGGGGCGCTGCACCTGGCTTTACCGTGACCTCCTCCTCCCTCCAGGCTGACACTCGGAAATGTAGACTTTGTGTGACTAGATTATGTCTGGTATCAATAAGCCCCAAATTTCAACCCTGTAAGAGAAGAATCGGTAAGCTTTTTAAAAGGGCCAGCTCGTAAAGAAGTTAAGTTTTACCAGCTGTAAGATCGCCGTCTCTAACTTTACCTTTGTAGAATGAAAGCAGATGTTACACAAACTTGTGAACTCGGTGCTCTCAGACACAGTTTACCAGCCCCTGACTTAAAATAACCAGGGTCCACCGAACACTTATCTCCATGTCCTCACAGCCTGGGTGATGCTTGTGCCCTTATTATTGTCATCCTCAACCCAGGACCCAGCTGATGGAGGAGCTTCTGCAGGGAACACTGCTCATCCCCGACCCCGGCAGCGGGAAAGGAACCCGAGGAGCACGCACTGGTCCTGCAAGCATCTGTCCCGATGGACACACATCTGTCTACTTGGCTCACATTTCATGGCCCCCAGCGGGTCCCAGGGCCCCAGCCGCAGGACATTGATGATGACAGAGGAAGTACTGCCTCTCCTGTGTTAAAAGAAAAGAGAAACAAACACCCGAGGTGGCTCCCACAGAACCGGTAGTTGTAGGATAAAGAAAATTGCTCTCTCTCCTGGGAAAGTCAGTCATTCTGCACACATTCTCCAAGTCTGCGGTTGGCCAAGGACTGGACTTGCTGAACTGCTTCCCAGGCAGTGTTTTAAGAATGGATAGAGAGGGGCCCGGGATAAAGCTCAGTGGCAAAGCACATGCCTGGGAAGCCTGAGGTACTGAGTTCGATTCCCAGTACCCTGCCCCCCCCAAAAATGGATAGAGGAAAAGAAACCTAGGGGAGGGGTATGACTAAGAGAAGGGAAGGGAAAAGAATTAAGAAAGCATGGGTCATGAGATAAGGGGGACAGATAAAATGGGAAGACATGATAGATAGATAGATAGATAGATAGATAGATAGATAGATAGATATCTTGATGATAGACAGACAGTGAAAAGATAGGAAGGATATTCAGCAAAATGGTGGCAGTGGTGTTGGCAGTGACAAGCTCCAAGTGACTCTATTTTGTCCCTTACACATTTTCAGTGTCCGCCAGCTTTTTTCAGTGATTAACCCACTTTTCTCTTATAGAAAGAAGCAGTAACTCCAGGTCCTATTATGGCACAGTAGCTTGCGTGAGCCTCAAGGTCCCAGGGAGTATAATGATTAACTCTGAACAAGCTGTAGTTTGAAGGCACAGTAAACACCCCCCAAAAGCAAGCAAAAACCAGAAGGGATTTGGCAGATGGGAAAAAAAATGGAAGCCTCTTGTGTTAGATTCTCATCGTTGGCTTTTTCTCTCTGTAGCACAGGGTGACTAGTATTTGAGGAGAAGACCTCTGTCTTGTTGGGTTGAGGAGTCAAAGGATGGTACTCAGAGCTGCCAAAGTGTGTGGGAACTGAAAGAGGAACTCTGTTCTCAAGAAGGCAGCTTCAGGGGCTGCAGCTGTAGCTCAGGGCTGCAACACCTGTCTAGCAAAAACAAGGTCCTGAGTTCAATTCCTGGTACACACACACACAAAAAAAAAAATCAAAGAAGGGAGCCAGAGCAGAAAAGAGCCTCAGATTGGTGAATACATCCCTTCAAATCCTTGGCTGCCCCTAGAATCACACACATACTGGGGGCTCTCCAAGAAGCCCAGAAGGAAGCAAAACTTGAAAGCCTGGATGTGGTGAGCAGAGTTCAACTGCTGCCCACCATGGAGAGGAGTTTGGAGCTGAAGCCTATAAAATTAGAGTGGTTTGCTAAGTACCTTGGCTTTCCATGACCTGCATAAGTAAAAATTCAAGCCTCCACAATTCAAGTTGGTTATCCAGTAGCTTAACTACCTGTTACTGCAAATATCAACAGACTTCAGAGGACCATACCAGAATCCAGAGACTCAACAATGTATCACCACAGGGCCCAGGGCATCATGAAACAGTGACTAGACATGGGAGAGAATAGGAATATGCAACCCATATTGGAAAAAGTCAGCCAGTAGGAAGCTAGGTGTGGTGGCTCATGCTTGTAATCCCGGCACTGGGGAGGCTGAGGCAGGAGGATAGCTATGAGTTTGAGGCCATCTTGGGCTACAAAGTGAGTTCAAGGCCAGCCTAAACTGTATAGCAAGAACCTGTCAAACAAAAAACAAGCAAAATAAAAGCCAGCCAGTAGGAACAGACTATGAAATGACATGGATATTAGAATTAACAGACAGGGACTTTAAAATGTTCTTTTAAAAAAACACTGTATGTTCAAGGACTTAAAGGAAAGGATAAACAAAGTGAGTGAACAGATAGAGAAGTCCAGAAAAGAAATGGAAACTATAAGCAAGAATCAAATGTAAATTTTAGAACTGAAAATTGCAATCTCTGAAATTTCAAAATGCACTAGTTAGACTTAACAGCAAATTGACAGATGAAAGGACAAGCAAAACCTAAAGATGAATCCATAAAAATTATCTGGCCAGGTGCAATGGTGCACACCTGTAATTTTAGCACTCAGGAGGCTGAGGCAGAAGGATTACAAGGCCAGCCTTGGCTATAAAGTGAGTTCAAGGCCAACTTGAAGTGCACAGTGAAACTCTGTCTCAAAATAAAAGACAATAAATAAATAAATATTATCTGATGAACAGAGGTAAAAAATGTTTTTAAGTTATCGGTTTCCATGACCTTGAGACAATATCAAGCAGCCCAACAAATGTATGGTTACAGTCATAAAAGGAAAAAAAGAGAGAGAGAAAAGATGAAAGATATGAATAAATAATACTGGAAAACCCCTCAAAGTTGGCTAAGAAAAGAATCAACTTGCAGATCCAAGAGGATCATCAAAATCAAAGCAGAAGTTTTAAAAAACAAAACAATTCATCAGAGTACATCCCAGTACTATCCCCCGTGGACATGGAGAGTGAAGCCAAGCCCTCACACACGCTAGGCACTGAACTACATCCCAGCCTCTGTGTGCGTGCATGTGTGTGTGTGTGTGTGTGTGTGTGTGTGTCTGTAACTGGGGGTTGAACCCAGGGCCTTTTCACTGAGCTACATGCCCAGCCCTTTTAATTTTTATTTGATACAGGCTTTCACTATGTTGCTCAAACTAAGCACAAACTTGTGACCTTTCTGCCTCAGCCTCCTGGTGTGCTGAGATGGGAGTGCTGAGTGCCGTCAGATCTAGCTTCTCCACCCTTTTTAAAATTTCGAGACAGGGTCTCACTAAGTTGCCAGGCTAGCCTTGAACTTGCAATCCTCCTGCCTCAGCCTCCTGAGTGCTGGAGTTACATGCATGTGCCACCACACCCAGCTCTTCTTTTCTTTAAAATATGTATTTTATGCAATCATTATAACATATTGTGATATTTACAACATGGAAATGTAAGATGTAAGTAGCTGTACCAAGGCTAAAGAGAAACAGATAAAAATTTTACTGTTACAAAGTTCTAGCATTTTCCATGAAGAACTACCATATTGTCAGTAGACTGTGTTGAGGATGTGTTTTATAATCCCTCACAAGAAACTAAAATAACCCTATCAGTATAAATTGGATATAATATAAAATTATATTGATCACCACTATCTATCACCACTGTGTCGATGGGCTTTCCATTACTGTGACAAAATACCCGAGAAAATCTACTTACAGGAAACAGATGTTTTTTGGCTTATGGCTTCAGAGGTGGCAGTTCACTGTCACTTGGTCCTGTTGCTTGTGGAGAGCAAGATCCGAACTATCATGCCAGGTCCAATGGGAATCATTATTTCCCCCAGTTTCATGGAGAATAAGAAAGGTCCCATTTGCAATGTTACTGCAAACATCCCGCCCTGTCCTCCATGTCTTGGATTTCCAGTGCCTCCCAACCTTGTCTTTTAGATCTTTAATTTTCCATATCTTTTCAAGCTGTCTTTTCACTTCCAACAAACTGGCCTTGAGGAAATGACTGTGCGTGAGCCCAACCTTCAGAAGCAGCACCGGAAGTCCTGTTTTGTGTCTTTATGACATGTGGCTGAAACTGCGGTGCGTCTTGCTGCCCAGCGCCCTCCAAGGGGGAGGCAAGCTCCTAACATTTCGCTGTGTCTTCATCATTTTGCTGTGTGTCCCTTGGTGTCTTAGTCACCACAGCTGGCACCGTACACCCCCTGGCTCTTCCCCAAAGTCAGAAAGACCACGGAGGTCGACATTTGGGATCGAGGTAGGACTCCGAGGCGGCCGTGACAGTGCAACTAACGAAAGAGGACTTCTGGACCTGCACAGAAAGTGACGAGAATGATCCATAAGCGTGATTCAAGTGAGGGCCAGTGTTTTAAGAGGGATTCATGGGTGTGTCTTTTACCCTAATAACTATTTTAAATGTTAACATTCACTATATTTTTGATCACACCTCCCATATAGCCCCTGATTTCTTGTATATATTCCGTAAATCCAACTCTATTGTGACTGCCCCACCCTACGCTGCTGGGGCCAGACATACTCTGAGGCCTTTCACTACGTGAATAATCTTTTGTAATCTACCTTTACTGTATCTGGTGCAAAAGGGCCCATTTTCACAGTGATCGTCGGCCGTGGCGAACTTGGGTGTCTTACTGCTTTCCAGCCGGTGTCTGAGGCAGGTTCTTGATGTCTGTGTCCCTGCAGTTTCCAGGTCAAAGGTGGTTCAAAGGGTGTAGAACCCTGTGGGCAGAACCTCGCTCAAGGCAGCAGGGAAAATCAGGTAATGCAGTCTTCAGCCCCGGGACTGACACTGCTTACTCCTGAGGCTAAGACGTCAGTGTGCTGGACCCCAGCCCTTTCCTGGACACACTTATCATGGCTGTGACCAGGGAGGAATTGTCTGAGGAAGGCTCCCTAGCAAGGTGATCATGGATAGAAACATGGAGATACACTGATGTAAGAGACTATAAGGTTTGAGTGAACTGATAGAAAACTCCAGGGTTGCCTTGGTAAAGGAGGTAAAATTTGAAGAGGGCCTTCAAACGTGAAAGGAGCTTTGGTGGTTGAAGATGAGAGAAGGACAGATAAGAGAAGAGTTATCAATCCAGTGACATCCACTTGTAATCTCAGAACCTGAGAGGCTGAGGCAGGAGACTTGCCACCAAGTGTGAGGCCAGCTTGAACTTAAAGTAATACCCTCTGTCCAAAAAAAGGAAAAAAAAAGGAGAGAAGAGGAGAAAGAAAGAGAAAGGAAGGAAGGAAGCTATCTATGGACCATGACAGCACATAGTTGACCCCTAGTGGAGCAAAGCCCTGGAAGCTTCCACAGGAAGTGTAGACTGTTTCACAAGCATATGAAAAGCTTGCCAATTGGACTTTCTAGATCCTTCACTTCTTTACAGCCTCATTTCCGGAGAGGTCCTGTATGTGGCCAGAATGTGACTGTGTTAAACTAGCAGCGTGTGGACCCTGCCCCAGCCTTTTGGTCCGCACGTCCCCACCCTCCCTCTGTCTGTGCTTGGCCTCACTTTTCCCGGCTGCCCAGGGACTGTGAAGGGGCAGCCGTTGTGGTCATTGTGTCATCTCTGGAGGATGCGGATCGTGGCAACTCGTGTGAGGGCTTTGGCCAGGCAGACTCCTTCACAGCCAAGGAAGACGGGTGATGCATTGTTGTCATTCATAAGTGGGATTTTGGCCACCTGCGCTTCCCTGTGGGAAAGGAAGGTGCCACCTGGGAGGGAAGGTTGGAGCTGGGCCGGGCCTGACACCCTGGCCCGAAGCAGGTGTGAGCACTCATTGGCATCTGGCTGATGGCAATGATCTCTGCTATGCAAATGAGCAGAAAAAACGAAGCGTCTTGTCTAGACCAGAAACCAGAACTCAGTGGGAGGTCGCCAAGGGGTGTGGTGCAGCTGGAAACAGAAAATTCATTGCATCTGGCCTTGAACAGAACAGGATATTCATCAGACTATCTCCAGGCGGCAGGTAACAGCCCCCAGCCCAGAGGCCACAAAGCCACTAAGAGACAACAGAGTCCAAAACCCAGCGCTCTCAGCCTGCTTGGCAAAGGTGGGGTGGGAATAAGACGTGCATCGGGCAGACCCTGCGCTTTGCAAATCTATTCTTGGTGATGCTTTCTATGTCACTTACTTCTCTCTGGAAACGACTGAATATTCAGCGGGTCTAGAAGGCTGCCGGACAGTCCTGCTGTTCTTCCCCTTACATTAGCTTTCCCCAAAGACCATTCTGCATCTTCTTCCTCTCTCCCCACTCAGGAGCCAGGCAGACAGCAGCAAGAGTCCACAGGTGCCCTCCGCAGCCTCCCTGCTGCCAGCGTGACCACCCACATCCTCTGCTGTCCCTGCACTGGCTCTCTCCTGTCAAAATTCATTTTTTTTTCCAGTGGCTGTGATGGAACCAGGACCTTGTGCCCACTAGGCAAGCACTCTGTCCCCAGATCCAATTGTGCAGTCCACTCTGCCCTGTTCTTCAAGGACAGCCCTCCAGCTACAGCAGGCACTCTTCCCATATCAGTCTCATTAGCTGATAAACATAGCCACTTTAATCAACAATGATGACAAACATCTCTTAACCATCATCATATTTTGTTTGCTTGTTGGTTTGCTTTTGCAGACAGGGTCTTACTTTGCAGTTCAGGCAGGCATCACATTCACTATGTAGCCCAGGCTGGCCTCATACTCACAGTAATCCTCTTGCCTCAGTCTCTAGAGGGCTGAGATTACAAGAATGAGCCAAATGCACCCAGATATCATCACATTTCTTCATCCCCCTCTTTGTAGAAAACTCTTCAAAAGACAACCTACCACCTTCCAAAGTCCAGTCAGTGATTGAGTCCCTGTCCTTATCCTATTTAAGTATCAGTGACATGATCATTTTTCTTTTGATCTCACTGGGTGTTTCTCAGTGGCAATTCAGTTCCTGTTGCTATGTCCCAAATTGCCACAAAGTTGGTGATTTAGACAAGTTTACAGTTCTGGAGATACAAGTCCAAATGAGTCTCACTGGGCTCAAATCAAGATGGCGGCAGGGCTGTGCGCCTTCCTGGAGCTGCCTGCATTCCTTGGCTCTTGGGTTTCTTCTTCTTCAAAGCCAGCAGTGTTGCATGTCTGTGATAGATACTTCATGACTCCTTCCTCCAACCATAGCAGGGACAGGTGTGCTACCTTTAAGGGCCAGCATAATCAGCCTGGGCCCACTGGGACAATCCAGGATGATCTCACCTTTCACAGTTCTCTACTTTCTTCACATCTGGATGGAAAGTCCCCTTTTTACATAAGGAACAGTTCTGGGCTTTAGACGTCTGTGGGGGCCACCATTCTGTCTACCACAGAGGACCATAGGGATCAGTCTTCCTGTTCTCTCCACTCACTGCCTACTGATATCATCCAAGCCCATGGGTGAGACTCATCAGTGACTCCCCTGTTTACATCTCCAAGCACTTCCTGTCTCCCAAAATCCAAATCTCTTTATCCATCTGACTATGAGACACCTCCCGTTAGCTCCCTAAAAAGCTGAAGTCTCAGTCTGTCCAAAAGCAAACACCAGCTCTTCCACCCAGGCCTGCCCCGCTCTCCGTCTTCTCCATCTCTGATGGCCCCTGCACTCTTTCAATGTCCAGACCCACGGGCTGGGGACTGTCTCCCATTGCCTGTTTTCTGACTCGGATACTTCATCCATATATCAGGAAGTCTTGTCTCTGTCTTTAAAATATATCTAGCTTGTTTCGAAGTAACCCCGTGTGTGCTGGGTGTGGAGAGGACACCAGAGGAGGTGTTTGTTTGTTTTTTTAAAGTCATGCTGGTTTTTGTTAATTAGTGCATTTGCAGCACGTAGTGTTCACCTTCCTCCTGTAGCGTTGGGACACTTAGACAACACGTCTTCCTCCCTCTTCTCCATCCATCTGCTGATCCTCTTCCCATTTGAGAAAGATCTGTCTCCCTACGTCCTATTCTCTCTTTTATTTCATTCTTTGTTTAAAATTTGGGTTTTTCTTAGAAGAGAAACCATGCCATATGTAAGCTTGTGCATCTGATTTATTTTACTTAACTTTATGGTCTTAAAGTGCATCCTTTTTCCTGAAAATGATTCAACTTTATTTTTCTTTGTGGCAGAGTAGTACCCCGTGGTGTGGAAACACCACGTTTGCTTTATCCACTCATCTGCTGATGGACATACAGGCTGCTTCTAAGACTTAGCTATTATGAGGTGTGCGGCTCTGAACAGGGATGTGCAAGCCTCACTGTAATGCAACGTCTTTAACGCTTGGGAAACTTCCTAGAAGGACAATAGAATGGGATTCTGAGAGGAATTTCTAGTTTGAGTGTTTTGAGGGATCTGCACCCCGATCTCCACAGTGGTTGTATTCATTTGCACTCCCAAGCGCAGTGCAGAAGGGTTCCTCTTCCTCCCCCAACCTTGTGACTGCTCCTCCCCTGTTAACTGCTAAGGCAGAGGGATGGCTATGTGGATGCTTATTTTGTTCCATTATCTCCACTTTGAATTTTTCCATAATTCAGTGTTTTTAACTGCATGTGCTGCTGAAGCTGTCACTCCCATTCCCATCCCACATTTGTAAAACAGCCTTACATAATAATGCACATACATGGATTTTCATCATGGCATTGCTTTCAGGGGCAAAAATAGTGGAACTGAAATGAATGTCTATCGGTGCAGATAGAATTGCATTTATTTCGGTTTGGACAGTGAGGTATCAGACTACCACTGAAAAAATTCACTTTATATTAGGTCTAATTTGGACACAGCCTTTAAAATTGTGTATATTCATTCTATTTTTGTTCTCAGGGTTATGTTTGTAAGCTCTAGCCATCTTGCTCTATGTATAACTGGACGCTACTTCTAACTTCTCCATGTGAAAGTGTGAGGTGGGTAGATAGGAGGTGAAGAGAAGGAGGGAAGGAGAGATGGTTGGATGGATGGATGGATCTCTAGCTGCTCCAGTGATGGATGTCCGGATTACTTTCTCTCAGCTACCACACAAGCAACCCCATATATATGCCACAATTTTTCTGGTACTCATATCCAAGTGCAGAACGGGTAGGTTTTCAGAATGGCTGCATTAGTCTATATTCCCACTAGTGGTACACAATTCCTAAATCCCGCACCCCCAGCCACACCTGGTGTTATCCTGATGTTTAATTTTTACAAGTCCAATATCTAAGAGGCATCTTCTGGCAATTATTCCTTTAGCTTGCATTTCTCTGATCACCACTAGCTTGGCCATTTATTCATATGCCAATTACTTCTTTGCAATTTCTCTTCTATAAACAACCAGCTTTGTACATCTTTCCATTAGGGTTCCTGTATCTTTCTGATTAGTTTCAGACTCCCTCGTAAACTTTAGGTAACAGTTTCTCACTCACTGGATATTAGTCTACTCTGTCACTTGCCGTTATTTTGTCTTGAGTTTTCTTTGCTGAGTAGAAATCATTTTTATAAATCAAATTAGTCAGTTTTGGAAGATTTTATTTTGTTTTGTTTTTTGGCTACTGGTTTGTGCTTTGAAGGTTTTGTTCTTTAAAAAACCTTCTGTGAAGTATATGTCACAAAGATTTTTACTTTGCACATTCCAGTTTTTAATTTATTTGGAGCTCCTGTTTTATGTGTGTGTTCTAGATTCTGTTTTATTATTTCCATAAATTAAGCCAGCTTCCTATCCTGTTCCCTAAGCGGTTCTATTTTCCATGGATTGGTGGTGTCCTTCTCATTTACTAAGCTCCCATCTACACCTAGGTATGTCTGGAAATGTCCCTGCCGATCCACTGATCATTTTTGCTTTTGTGCCAGTGAGTATGTTTTTATTGCTAAGGTTTTGTAGAATATTTTAGTATTTGGAAACACAGAGCATACCCATTTTAGTATTCTTTTTCCAAGTTAACATACCTGTTTGTGGGCCAGTATTTTTAGAACTTGTATTTGGGCTGGAATATGTAGATTAATTAGGAGGAAACTAATATGTTGTAATATTAAAACAACAAATCTAGGAAGATCCAGACTCACCCATAGCATGTAATATTTCTCCATAATTCAGGTAATTTTTCTCTGTCCTTCACTAGAGACTAATTTAGCAAGGTTAAAGTACATGCCATGTCCTTTAAAAAAAACTGGGGGGAGAAATACATTGAGATAGGGTCTTGCTGTGAAGTTCAAGCCAGTCTTGAACTCACTGTGTAGCCCAGGCTGTCTTTTAAAAAAAATTTTATTTAAAGAGGAAAAAAAGCAAAACAGAAAAAGGGTAGAAATAATACATAATTTCCAAAAAAACACTAAGAAATCACTAATTGATAAATTATATATTGTCTTCTTAGAAGTAGTTGTATAAGTTATAAAATTAAAGCATACAAAGCGGACATTCAAACAGTGAGACTGCAAAAAGTTCTGTTCAACTGTCCAACCAAAACTTAGTAATATGGTTATCAATCTTATCCACTTAAACATACATGCAGTTATATCCTTTAGAGCACTTTCTTTTCCTCTCTTTTTTACAGTAGCAATTACACATTTTGGGTTTTATTACTCCTACAGTTCTTATTACTTTTTACACTAGAGATACAATGTGATATTTATAATCTGTTTCTTATTTATTTCACCAATGAGGATAGTCGCAAGTTGTCTCCATTTACCTGTGAAGGCCTCAAGACCATCCTTTTTTATAGCTAAATAATATTCCATTGTATAAAAATACCACATCTTTTTTTATCCACTCTGCAGTTGATGGACATCTTGGTTGTTTCCAAGATTTAACTATTAAAATTGTGTTACTATGAACATGGGTGCACATATATCACTGTGATATGACATTTTCAGTTTTTCTGGGAAAATACCCAGCAGGGGAATAGCTGGATTGAATGGAACTTCCAGTCCTAGTCTTCTGAGAAATCGCTATACTGATTTCCATATTGGCTGCACAAGTCTGCACTCCCATCAACAGTGAAGCAGTATTCTTTTTTTCCCGTAGCTTCACCAACATTTGTTATCAGTTGACTTCTTGATGGCAGCTATTCTTTCTGGAGTGAGATGAAATCTCAATGCTGTTTTAATTTGCATTTCTAGAATGACCAGTGATGGTGAACATTTCTTCATGTATTTACTGGCCATTTGTATATGTTCCTCTGAGAACTGTGTGTTCATCTCAAATGCCCATTTTTGGAGGGGGTCTTTGAATTTGGGGGGGCTTGATGTTTTTTAGTTCTTTATATGTTCTGGATATAAGTCCTTTGTCTGAAGGGTTGCTGACTAAAACTCTTTCCCACTCTGTGGGTTTTCTTTTCACTCTATTAGTGATTTCTTTTGAAGTGCAGAAACTTTTAAACAATATGAGATCCCAGTTGTTGATTCTTTGAAGTGTTTCCTGTGCAGTTTGTGTTTTGTTCATGAATTCTCTGCCTACCCCTATGTCTCCAAGACTTCTATCTACCTTGTCTTCCAGTAGATTTAGTGTGTCTGTTTTAATATTTAGGTCTTTGATCCATTTTAACTTTGGTTTAGTGCATGGTAATGGGCATGGATCTAGTTCCAGTCTTTGGCATGTGGAGAACCAATTTTTCCAACACCATTTATTAAAGAGACTATCCTTCCAGTGAACATGTTTAGCCCCTTTGTCAAATATCAGGTGGCTGAGTGTCTTTGTAGTTGTGCTTCCATCTTCTAATCTTTTCCATTGATCCTCAGGTCTATTTCTTTGCCAGTACCATGCTGATTTTATCACTGTGGCTTTGTAGTATAGATTCCAGTCAGGAATTGAGATGCTTACTGCTTTGCCTTTGTTGCCCAGAATTGCCTCTGCTATTCTAGGTTTCTTCGGTTTCCAAATGAATATTAGGAGTGTTTTCTCTACATCTGTGAGGTATGTCAATGGTATTTTGATTGGGATTGCATTAAAGCTATATAACAGTTTGGGGAGTATGGCCATTTTCACAATGTTGGTTCCTAGCCAAGAGCAAGGAATATCCTTCCATTTTCTAATATCCTCTTCAATCTCTTTTTTCAGCATAGTATAATTTCTAGTATATAGGTCTTTTACATTTTTAGTTAGGTTGATTCCTAAGTATTTCATTTTTTTAGATATTATTTTAAAGGGCGATATTTCCATAATTTCTCTCTTGGTGAGTTTTTTGTTTGTATACAGGAATGCTATTGATTTTTTGAGCATTGATTTTGTATCCAGCTATACTGCTGAACTTGTTTATTACCTCTAGTATTCTTTTAATGGAGTTTTTTGGGTCTTCTATATAGAGTATCATGTCATCTGCAAATAGTGATAGTTTAACTTCTTCCTTTCCTATCTTTATTCCTTTTATTTCTCTCTCTTGTTTGATTACCCTGGCTAGTGTTTCCAGAACTATATTGAAAAGGAGTGGTGATAGTGGACATCCTTGTATTGTTCCTGATTTTAAAGTGAAAGCTTTCAGTTTTCGTCCATTTAGTATAATGTTGGCTGTTGGTTTGTCATAGATGGCCTTTATAAGGTTGAGGTAGACAACATGTACTCCGAATTTCTGAAGGGTTTTTAGCATGAACATGTGTTGGACTTTATAGAAAGCTTTTTCTGCATCTATTGAGATGACCATGTGGTTTCTGTTTTTGGCTGTGTTGATGTGGTGTATTACATTTATTGATTTGTGTATGTTAAACCATCCCTGCATTCCTGGAATGAATCCCACTTGTTCATGATGTATAATCTTCTTGATGATTTGCTGCATTCTGTTTGCCAGTATTCTATTGAGAACCTTTGCATCAATGTTCATTAGTGAGACTGGCCTGTACTTCTCCTTTTTGGTTGGGTCTTTCTCATTTTGGTATCAGAGTAATACTTGCCTCTAGGAATGATTTAGGGAACATTGCTTTCTTCTCAATTTCATTGAAGAGTTTTAAGGAGTATTGGCATCAAATCTTCTCTAAATTTCTTGTAGAATTCAGCTGTGATTCCATCAGGACCTTGGCTTTTCTTTTTTGGTAGGTTTTTATATATGTTTTCAATTTCCATAGCTGATACTGGGTTATTCAAAATTGCTACATCTTCTTGGTTGAGCTTTGGTAGTTCATGTTTCTAGAAATCTGTCCATTTCCTCTGTGTTTTCCCCTCTATGTGAGTAGAGATTGTCAAAGTAAGTATTCATGATCTTTTGAATTGCCATGAGCTCTGTAGTAATTTCCCTCTTTTCAGTCCTTATTGTGTAAATTTGTTTCTTTTCTTTCTTTTTCTTGATAAGGTTAGCTAGAGGTTTGTCAGTTTTGTTTATTCTCTCAATCTTTACAATTTCTTCTCTTCTATGAGCTTTGAGTTTAGCTTGCTCTTCTTTTTCTAGAAGCTTGAGATGAAGCATTAGGTTGTTCATTTGTGCTCATTCTGTTTTTTGATATGACAATTTATTGCTATATATTTCCCTCTTAAGACCACTTTCACTGCATCCCACAGATTACAGTATGTTGTTTCTGCATTTTCTTTAAATTGTAGGTATTGCTTTATTTCTTCTTTAATTTCATCTGTAGCCCACTGTTTGTTCAGAAGGTTATTTAATTTCCATGTATTTATGCAGGTTTTGCAATTTCTCTTGCCATTAATTTCCAATTTCAGTGCACTATGGTCAGATATTACACATGGGATAATTTCAATACCTTTTCATTTACTTAAGAATGTTTTATGGGATAATATATGGTCTATTTTGGAGAATGTCCCCTGCACAGCTAAGAAGAATGTGTATTCTGATGTGGTTGGGTGGAACACTCTGTAAACATCTACTAAGTCCAATTGCTCTCAAGTGTGACTCAGTTCTATTATTTCATTGCTGACTTTTTGTCTAGTTGATCTATCTCTTTGTGACAATGAGGTATTAAGGTCCCCTGTTATAATTGTGTTCTTGTGTATTTGGTTTTTCATGTCCATTAGTATTTGTCTTATATAGTTGGGTCCTCCTGTATTTGGTGCATATATATTTATAATTTTTAGTTCTTCCTCTTGAATTTTTCCACTAATGAGTATGTAGTGACCTTCTTTATCTCTTTTAATCATTATAGGTTTGAAGTTCACATTGTCTGAAAATAGAATAGTTACCCTTGCTTTTTTCTGGGTTCCTGTTGCATGGAATACTGTTTTCCATCCTTTGACTTTTAATCTATGATTTTCCTTTTGGGTCAGATGTGTTTCTTGTACATAGCATATTGTGGCATCATGTTTCTTGATCCATTCTGTCAAACTATTTTTTTGATAGGTGAATTGAGACCATTTACATTTATGGATATAACTGGTATGTACTTGCTCGACTTTGCCATGTTATGATCCAGTTGTTTGCTTTCTGCTTTTCCCTCTTGTTTAATTGCTTGTCTTACCTGGTGGTTTCTTTCTGTTGTTCTAGAGATTGTGGTCATTTTTATCTCTATATAGTATGTCTTTCAATACTCTTTCTAGAGTTGATTTGGTAGACATGAATTTCTTCAGTTGTTCTTTGTCATGGAAGCATCTTGTTTCTCCATTAAATTTGAATGAAAGTTTTGCTGGGTACATCAGTCTGGGTTGAAAGTTGTTTTCTTTCAGGGCTTGAAATACCTCACTCCAAGCTCTTCTTGACTTGAAGGTTTGTGCTGGAAAGTCTGCTGTGTATCTAATGGGCTTTCCTTGATAGGTGCTTTGTGTCTTTTCTCTAACAGCTTTTAGTACTCTGTTTTTATGTTGTATGTCTGAGATCTTAATTATCATATGTCTTGATGTAGATTTATGTTGGCTGTGATTGTTTGGTGTTCTATATGCCTCACTTATCTGCATATCAGATTTTTTCCCCATGTTTGGGAAATTTTCTGCTATTACTTCTGGGAATATTTTAGTTATGTCATTTGCATTGACTCCTGCATCTTCATTGATGCCTATTAATCTTACATTGTTTCTCTTGGCATCATCTTGAAGCTGCTGGATTGTCATTTTATGCTGCTTTGTTATTTTTAAAAGTTCTATCCTTTCATGATCCCTAATTGTGATCCTGTCCTCAAGGTCTGAAATTCTATCCTCAGCTTCATTTAAATAGTTTTGCCAGCTTTCAATAGAATTTTTTGTTTCTTGGATGTCTCTGAGTTTGTTTCATGAATTCTGCTTGTTTTCTATATTGTTCATTCAAGGTTTCAATCAGTTTCCCATGCTCCTGTACTTTTTTTTTTATTATCTATTTCTTCTTTAGCTGTGCTAAGCACAGCTCCTTTACTAAGGCTGTTATTTCTGTCTTTACATGAGAGATTACTTCTAATTTGATTTCCTCTATAGCCTCATAGAGTTGTTTTTTTTTATTTCACTCACTATCTTTTCAGAGATTTCTGGTGTGTTACTTTTGAAGTCCTCTATTTCAGTGTCTCCTGTACTTGCTCCTGGTGGACTAGATGTTTGAGATTGCATTTTGCTTTTTCATTTTGCCATTTTCCCCTTTCAAGTTAATATTTGGTCCTTCAATCTCACTAGTGTCAACTGTTGGTAGTGTGTATCTTGGGGTCCTACTGTAACGTTGATGTTTGTCCAATTGCTGGGTCCCACAATGAAGAAGTGGGCCAGTCTCCTGACTTCCCCCTTTCAGGTGAGTCCTATATTCTTCCTGGGCTGACAAGTCTAGTAGTATTGATGTAGGTCAACTTTTAGTTCCTGCTGTTACTTTATCTTCAGGTTATTCCAGGTCACCTTCAGTTCACTTTGCCAAATTGATTCTAGTTAACTTATTATGCAAAAGTTCTCCCTGTCTATAGTGTTTGTGTCTGCTGAGGCCCTACTGTGTCCCTATTGTGTGCCTATGTGTTTCATAAGCCCTTTTGATTTTCTCCAAGTTGGAGGAGTCCTTATTGGCACACTCCTCACCCTGTCTGATGTTCTCTGTGCGCAGGAAGGAGTTACCCACTCTATTGCCAGACTCACCAAGGTCTTACCGTTAGTTGGAGGGAGCTTTACTACTGGCCCTATTTACCCACTATACACTTCTATTTTAGGGTCATACTCACCACACTGACTGGAGCCTGCTGAGATCCTGTTTGGTTGAGGTAGTTACTGAATCTCCCATCAAGCTAACACAGTTAATCCACTGTAGTCCAAGGTTCTGGGAGAAAGGGTAGGACCTGAAGATCAACAGCAGTATTAGGTCCAGGAGGTAGGGAGTGTCCCCGAGGGGCCAGCAGGTGTCCTGGGTCTGGGCGTCCACCAGGCATGTGGGAAGTGCAGCACAGCAGCATAGGTGGTCCTGGGCTGAGGGGTGAGCTGGTGGCATCAGTCTGGGGGTCTGTGGGATGTGCGGGAAGCACAGCATGGCAGCAGTCTTGGGCCAAGGGGCAGGCCAGTGGTGTCAGTCTGGGCATCCACGAGACACTTGGGAAGCATGGTGCAGCAGTGTAAGTGGTCCTGGGCTGAGGGGTGGGTGGGTGGCATCAACCCAGTGGCATCAGTCCGGGCATCCTCAGGACTTGTGGGAAGCATGGTGCAGCAGCATATGCAGTCCTGAGCTGAGGTGGCATTAGTCCAGGCATCCGCAGGGCGCTATCTTGTTTTGAAGTCCTATATCACTTTCATGATTTTGTTCTGAGCGGGTTCATTCTGTTTCACTCTGTTTGATCCTATTCTACTTAGTGAAGCTGTAACTTCAACCAGTTGTTGAAGTTGTAGGACGAATGCCAGGAGAAGCACAGGGGCATAGTGATTGGAGCCTGCTGAGGTCTTCTGTTTGGGTGAGAGGTCACTGAGTCTCCCTTCAACTCAGCATGGTTAATCCACTGCAGTTCAAGGTTCAAGGAGGAGGAGTGGGAGCTGAAAGTCAAGTACTTGGTCTAGGAGATGGGGAGGGGTGCTGAGGGCAGCAGCCTTTGATGTGTTGTTCCTCCAGGCCAGCAGGGATCGTACAGGAAGCACAAAAGGTCCAAGGGCAGCATCTTTCAAAACAAGAAGGGCTAAGTATATAGTTCAGTGGTAGAGTACTTGACTGGCACATATGCGATCCTGGATTCATTGACACATGTGATCTTTTAGTTAAGTGTGGATGTTCAAGCCTGTAAGATGGCACTGGGGAGCCTGAGGCAGGAGGATCACCATGAGTTCGATGTCAGCACAGTGACTTGAAGGCCAGTGAAAAGTGACACCCTTGAGCCATTCAGGGCTGGATAACTGCCATTTTCCTTGCTCCAAGAAGTACTTAACCCAGGCTGCCTTTAAACTCAGCATTCCTCCTGCCTCAGCCTCGCAAGTGCTGGGATTACAGATGCACTCCACTCTCCCCAGCCTGCAGTATATCGATGTTATGACCAGTTGTTTCGATTGCTTCCCCAAGACTAATTCCATCAAAGGAAGGATCATGGCCATCCTTTTCCAGGCTGCAACCGTACTGACTTTACTTTCTGGGACAATGACTGAGGCGACACGGGAAAGAGAGCTTGTTTACCAAAAACCAACTAAAAACGAGCAAACAGATGATTTCAGAATGCAACGTGATGCTGCATACAGCTCTTCAGTGACCATCTTCATGCCTGTGCTTCAGACGGTGAAGTCCGTGCCCACTCCCCGAGCGTGCAAGGAGCCCCCAAACTTGACCTGCTACCTCCCACTTATCTCAGCCACTCCCTCCCTTGAATTTCATGGTATCAAAACATCTTGGAAAATCCCATATTTGTACCTCCACTCCCTCTATGTTCTCCTCCTTGTCTGTGGCACATCTTTACTGCATACTTTCACCCTCACCTTCCACCAAACCCTTTTTTCCCTTTTGAAGTACAGAGAACAGTGCCCATTATATTCCACAATATAGACTTATTAAGGCAAAACATCAGCCTTCTGCATTCAAACATCCACTAAGAAATAAAGCATTGTAAATAGAGTAGAACCTCCTTCCATGTCCTTCCTCAATTTCACTCCCTTCTCTCTGTCTCCAGAGGCAACACCTATCTTGAATTAGGTATTAATCATACATATATCTATTTCATGATTTTTATTAGAATTCTGCTGGTTCTAATGCTTTGAAGCTCCAAAGTCCTGGAAGATCAAGACTCACCCAAGGTCACCTAAGAAGTTCAGATAACACGAGACCCCAGGACTCTTGACTCTTAGTTCAGTGTCTTTCCAGTATACTATGGGTCATCTTTTAAAAAATGTATACAAATAAAATATATACTATGTATCAGATCCCAAAGGCAGTGCTGAATTCTTGTTAAAAACACATGAACTTGCTGGGCATGGTGGCACATGCCTGTAATCCCAGCACTTGGGAGACTGAGGCAAGAGGATTGCCAGGAGTTCGAGGCCAGCCTGGGCTCCATAGTGAGTTGAAAGCTAGTCGGATCTAGGTAGTGAGACCCTGTCTCAAAAAAAAGGAAGGAAGGAAAAGAAAAAGAAAAAAGAAAAGATGGACTAAGAGTATCAAAGTAATTGGTTTATCACACCCTTACTTTGCAGAAGAAAAACCGAGGCTGACAGAGGTGAAATCACTCCCCAAGATTGTCCCCAAGCAGGCAGAGAGGTAAAACTGGCACCCAGCACCCCTGACTTCTAATGCTGCCCCCTGGTGGAGAGAATCCCAGAAAGACACAGATTTCAAAAGCAGAACCTAGATTTGTGTTCTGGTTTTCCTATTCGCTGCAGAGAATAAACAGGGTGAGGTGAGCTCTGCTTAACCACCATCCACTGAGCCTTTCCTAAGTACCAGTGATCTTGACACATCATCACCTTTAGTCCCTACAATCACTGTCAAAATAGGTATTGTTTAGTCTGTTTTTCTGAGGAAGAGACTGAGCTTCCAGCAGGTCACACTGCTAACAAGAAGCAAAGCTGAAGCAGAATTCGGGGTCCTCAGCCCCAGAGCCATGCCTTCCCCGCTCCCCCTGCTCTCCTCCTCTCTTTACTAAATGTGTTCTTTTATTTTTATTTTCATTTTCATGGCAAAATTTTTATTTTTTCTTTTCATTCTTGTATTAGTCTAATTTTGTGGCATATAGATTATATTCATCATCAGCTGGCACTTATTTTAATTTTTTTAAATTATCATACAGTTTGTATGTTACATATCTGACTAAAACTGGGCGCACTGGTGCACATCCATAATCCCAACATTCAGAAGGCTGAGGTGGGAAAATGGCTGTAGTTTGAGGGCAGCCTGGGTTACACAGTGAGATCCTGTCTACAACAACAACAACAACAACAACAACAACAAAGAACAGATCTGAGTAAAGTCTGATAGACAACTATACAAAGAACTCTTAAAACTTAACTTTTAACAGTGAGAGAACAAACACCTCAAATCAGAAATGGGCAACAGACTGGAACAGGTACTTCATTAAAGAAGATTTAAAAGTGAATGATAAGTTAAGAAAATCTGTTCTTGGGGGAAAAAATGAAGAATGAAGATATATTATGTACATGTACAAATTCCCTGTGATAAATGAAGTCTTATATATATCAAAAGTGTACCAATAATACTAATCTTTAAAAAAAAAAAAAAACCTGTTCTAGCTGGATGTGGTGGACATGCCTATAGTTCCAGCAATTGAGAGGCTGAGGCAAGAGAATTATCACAATTTCAGGGCCATCTTGGGCTACATAAAGAATTCAAGACCTTGTCTCAGGGAAAAAAAGAGAAGCTGTGCTGTACCATTTGTCATTAGGAAAATGCAAATTACAACAAGGAGATGCTACCTTACAGCTCTAGGCTAAAATCCATAAATTCAAAATAGCCATAAATCCAAAAATGGTTGCTGACCAACTTGCATAGAAATAAGAACTTCCTTTCTTTTTGGGGTGATATCTTAGTTACCTTTCTTGTTGCTAGGACAAAATACCCAACCCCCAGAAGGTAAAAGAGGAAAGGTTTATTTTAGCTCACAGTTTGTAGAGTTTTTCTTCCCTAAAGTGACAAACAGGGAGACAGAAGAGTGGAATTGCTATACAACTCTGTAAATTTCTGACCTAATGAAAGAAGTTAGATTGTGTGTGTGTGTGTGTGTGTGTGCACTGCAGTCACACACACCCAGGGCCTCTCACGTGCTCAGCAAGTGTTCTACACTGAGCTACACCTAGCCAAAGCTGCCTACTTGGAAACAAAACTGTGTGCACCATCCCAGCGCTCATTTCTTCACCCATTCATTCTTATATTCATGAAACTTGGCAATGACTATACTGCAGGAACTGAAGAAATAGCCCATACATATACATCAGTAAGCTGAATTCAGTGTAACAACTTTCAAACAACTCTCGCTTAACATGTGTACCGAATGTCTCCCCAAATATTGCTAATAACCATTATTATTATTATTATTTTATCTTTTGGTGCCAAGGATCGAATTCACAACCTCATGTTTACCAAGCAAGCACTTGCATCTCTGAGCTAAACCCCCGGTCCTATTCTTCTTATTATTATTATCATTATCATTATTTGTTTCTTTGTTTTTTTGAGAAAGAATCTCACTATGTAATTCAGGCTGGCCTCGAACTCACTATGTAGCCCAGACCGGTCTTGATCTCTCTGTGACCCTCCCACCTCAGCCTCCCCAGTGCTGGTTATAGACATGCACCAGCATGCCTGGCTTAGTATAATTAACTCTTGCCTGGAGTTCATTTGGAAGGATTGGAAGGACTGGGGGTACTGATAGGAATTCACGAATCAGGCCAAGCTGTGTGTGAAAGCCTCAAATGTTTGGCACCAAGTCCCAAATTATAGGCTGCAGCACTGGGGCTGGACGCATCAGGCTGGTTTCCTGGGCTGGAGTTCAGTGTCCCCTGATGCTGAGATTCTTGGAGGGGACACAGGCGTGAGCTGTGAGCTCCACAGGGCACTGCAATAGCTGGAAATGATCGAGTGGACCAGCCAGGGAAAGACTCAGCTCTACCCTAGGGGACCTGGCTGGCTATGTCCCCCGAATGTCTACATAAATCCTGCCCAGGGAGAGCCATGTCCCCGCCATCCCACACAAATCTGCCTGATGAGTGGGCCCAGTGGGAAAGGGATTTGCCCAGCATGCTGGGTGGAAGTTACCTGCCAGAAGGCCGCATTGTTAATTAAAGCCATTAAGAAGAATGAAGCCAAAGACCATAGCCCTTGCTAGGCCCTTTCTACCAGAAGTCTGGGCTTTAAGGTGCAGTGGGTCAGCCTGGAAACAAAGCGCTTCACTGTAACCCCTCAGTCCCCAACCAAATCCTGTTCAGCCTCTTGGGTGAGCAGCCATCTGGGTCACCCTGAGACCAGGCCTGTGGGACCTGCAGTTTTAAAACCAAGAGGTGTCCCGGGCAAAACAGGAATAGATGATCACTCTCTCTCTTTGTCTCTGCACTGGTATTTCATGGAGCACTGCCCCCCAAACTAAGAAGCCAAAGCCAAGAGCAGCTGTCCCCTCTCCCTGAGCTGCTCTAACTCCCATGAGTTACCAGCTCATACCTCTCTTGGATGAAGCCCTTCTTCCAAAACTTCCCCATAATATCATCAGCTACCATTACTGAGTGTCCCCACCAGGGCGTGCAGAAGACACCACCCACCTGTGCTATTAATCCTCTTACCAGTTCTAAGAGATGAACAATTTTATTCTGCCGCAGGTGATTGAAACTCAAGGTCACACAGCAAATATATGTCAGAGAAAAGATGGCTTCAGTTCTCTCTCATGGAAGTGGGCTCCTTCGGGGGTTTGTCTGTTTGTCTGAGACAGGGTCTCGCTATGCAGTTCAGGCTGGCCTTGAACTCACTGTATAACGCAGACTGCCCTCCAACTCCTTGGCTCCTGCTGCTTCAGCCACAGTGGGCTCTTCTAATCCCTTCCTCATTCTGCCTTCCAGCAGGACTGACCAGCAAGAGGGCAGGAACTGTCGCCTGGAAAGGGCTTTTGTCTTGCAGAAGTCACAGTACTAGGCATGAGATTAGTGGCTTCTTCTGCTGTGTGATTATAGTTTGGAGACCAATCTTCTTCTGTAACCAGAAGAAAAGTTTCTGAGAATTAAAGAACTCAGAGCCAACCTCCATCTCAGGGTCCAATGGGACTGCAAAGTCATTGCCATGCACAGCGGTCTGGCTTTGCTTTCATGGTCCAGCTTTGAGTAGTTTACAGCTCCTTGTATTCAACAGCTACAGACCCAGATCCGCTGCTGCCGCTGCCGCTGCCGCTGCCGCTACTGCTGCTGCTGGGGCCGCTGCCTCCTCCAAATCCTTCACCAGAAGCTTGGTGGCTGCCCCAGCACCTCTGCTTGCAGTAAACATGACCTTTGCCTTCAGCGGCCAACATGACATTGGCACTTCCGCTGCTGGTCTGTAAACACAATTGTGTTTTCAATCTTCTGAATGAATTTTGTTACCAGATCCTGACAGGCAGCAGGTCTCTGTTTATCTGTAAACAGCAGCCCCACTCCCCGGCAGAGAGGTTAGGATGCTGTTTGTTTTTATTACTTTACAGTAAGAGGAAAAGATGGTTTGTGACAAGCAGCCACACTTCCCCTCCCTCTCCTGTGCATCTGAGAATAAAATCCCTCTCTTCCCTTGTCTCCCACAGGTGCACAGAGATTCACACCCCAGGGCCAGGGAAAGGAAACAAGTCCAATGGAACAGCATCTCTAAATGACCCTGAAGAATCTGGTGGAAACCATTCAGAGAATAATTGTCCAGGCTGTGTGGACCGGCCGGCATGATTTGCTGTGTTTTTTCTTTTTTCCCTTTTTGGTACAGAGGATGAAGCAGGCAAGCACTCCGCCATGTAGCCCCAGCCCCAGCCCCAGCCCCAGCCCCAGCCCCAGGATTCTGCTTCTGCCAGTCACTGACCCTGGCGTCCCTGGACAGAAGTGAGCATCCTGAGAGACTTGCATATTTCTCGCTCTGGGTCAGTGTTCTATCATACCTTCATTAAAAGAAAACAAAAAAAGCCGTGAGCTGAAATTTTCTAACACAGGGTATAGGTTAGCATATGAAATTTATAGTAAACTTCAGCTTTCACTAACTCTTGCTAAAAAAAATTTTTTTTTGAAAATTAAAGAATAAAAAGCAGAAAGCTAAATGGGAAGCTCCTCTTCCACTGGCTGACTTTATCAGATACATTATGATTCAGGAAAATGTTGACACATCTAACAGGGTAGTGAATGTCGTGGTGATTTTTCTTCTTCCCTGTACCTTTGGGGAAATAGAGAAATAAGTTATTTATTTAGATTAAATATGAAGAGAAGAAAGAGGAGGAGAAGAAGCAAGAATAAGAAAAGAAAAAAAGGTAACTAATAGGCCAGGGGTGTAGGTCAGGGACAGAGCATGTGTTTCCCAAGTGTAAGGCCCTGGTTCAATCCCTAGAACCAAAATAGAACAAAGTAAAATAGTAATGAAGAAAATAATTCTGATATAGGGGAATGAAACTCCCAACCTACTATATCTGTGAGTTCATGTTCTCTAAAACTGAAAAATGAATTTTAGAAACAACAGAGGTTAAGAGTAGAATATATTTATTGAGAGAAAGAAAGTTTCCATCTGAGAGACAAAAGGGGTTCTGAGCAGGTTGCCAACTACTCTGTCTTTCCTAGGGACTTTTATAGAGCAGAATCATGGGGTGAGACAGATTCAAGGCGAGAGAAGACTGAGAACTCACAAAGCAGATGGGCATAAGGTGGGACATAACTATAGTTAGCCAATAAGATGAATAGTTCAGATAAAATTGATTACATTAAGGACAAATGGGGAAGCAAGTCATGTAGAAAGCAGGCATTCTTCAGGAGCAGTGACTCTTCTCTAGGGGGATGGGATGGTGACTCCAGGCTTCCTCAGGGTGATAGGAAACTATTTAAAATATCAATCCTCAGGATATAAGTGTATTTGTTTGGTCTTTTGTCTTGAGGCGTGGCCCACAGCAAGAGGTGTCTGTTTCCCCTGCAGTTGCCAGGTATCTGAGCCTCTGCACTGGCTCCTTTGAGGATCTAGCCCTGCTCACTGCCTATACTATTTCTAACTCAGCTGCCTACAACAATCCTTCCTCTGAAGAAGTAACCTGAACTGCCATGAAGAGGTAATGGGTGATGACCAGATCTAACTTTTTCAGGCTGAAGAGGGTCGTAGTGGTTGAACAGCAGTCAGAGGTACTTCTGCAGAGATCCTGTCTAGAGACCCTCAATAGGCCCCAGGCGTTTTCATCTTAGGTGAGTGCACAACTTTAAGTCTGGAGGAGACAAAGCCAAAAAAAAAAAAAGAATGTATGGGCCAAAGAGTAAAATCAGTAAGACAATTATGAGTATAGTTAACAAAGATTTCCACCAAGAGGAACTAGAATTAATTCCTGTAAGAATAAAGTCCAGGGAGTTTTAGAATCTGACATGTCATTGATTTGTTATCTGATATCTTGAATTACTACTGAGATATTAGCAGAAGAATCAGGAATGTATACACAGCATTCAGTTTTTATAATTATATAAGTACTCCCTTGTGCTGTTGTTAGAATGTCTAATGCCATCTAATTTTGAGGGACAGCCTGTAATAGAAGATCATCTCTCTCTTTATACTTTACAGGTGATCCATTGGCTGTTAGGTAATATTTTTTTCATACGGCTGCATGAGCATGTTATACTAGGAAAGTGCACTTAGAATCAGTATAAATATTGACCTTTTGTCCCTTGCTGAGTTGTAAGGCTCTGGTCAGAGCTATGAGCTCTGCTAATACTAAGCACTAGTTCCAGGTGCAAATGAGGAGCTTTCAAGAGTATGGTGTAAATTTACCATTGTATACCCTGCTTTTACTTTTTTTATCTTCGATGAAGGAGCTCTCATCACAGAAGAGGGTTAAATCTGAGTCAGTAAGCAGAATGCCTAATAAGTCTTTTCTGGCTGCATATGTATGAAGAATTATCTGTTCACAGTTATGTTTATTGATCTTAATTTTTTTCCTCCTGTTCTGGCAAGAAGGTGGCTGGACTTAAGGAAGCACATGTCTTTATTTGAATGGCTGGTCCTTCTAGAAGTAGAGCCTGGTATTTAAGAAGTCAGTTGTCAGACAGCCACAGACTCCCCTTAGAAGAAAGGAGTCCTGCCACATGATGAGGTGTATATACGATGAGATCTTCGCCTAAAGTCAGCTTGATTGCCTCTGGCCACAAGAGAGCCACAGCTCTAAGGCCAGCAGGCCATCCCTTTGCTACAATGTCTAAGTCATTTAGATACCCTATAAGTAGGTTGTTGAGCAGATCCTAGATGTTGTATAAGCTCTCTCAAAGCCATGTTTTGCCTCTCATCTACATATAAATTGAAATGGTATCTTATGGGTAGGCTCTTGGCAAGGCATTTAGAAGTGTTTGCTTAAGCTTCTGGAATGCTGCTTGGGAATCAGGTTCCCAGAATAAAATATGGGCATCTGCCTTTTGGGTCTCTATTATAAGTTGATAGAGGGGTCATGTAATCTCCCCATATCTTGATATCTAAATGGGGCAAAAGTCTGTAACCTCTAGGAATCTCCTTAGCTGTTTTAGAGTTTGGGGCTGTGGGAAGGAGAGAGGGAGCTTAATTTTTTTCCCTAGCTTTTGGGTCCCCTTGGATATGATAAGACCTAAATATTTTACCTCAAGCCTGCAAAGATTTAGAAACCTTATAACCTCTGTCTGCTAGAAAATTTAGCAAAGCACAAGTGCCTTGGCTATAGAGCTCTTCTGAGGGGGCACATAACAATATGTCATCTACATATGGCAAGATTGTGACCTGGGAAAACTCAAAACATGCCAAGTCATGGGAAAGCACTTGTCCAAAAAGATGTGGACTATTTATCTCTGAACCCTTGGGGGAGCACAGTCCAAGTCAGTTGAAATGCTTGGTCCTGTGGATTTTCAAAAGCAAAAAGAAACTGAGAATCTGTATGTAAAGGAATACAAAAGAAGGCATCCTTTAAATCTAACACTGAAAACCAGCTGGCATCTTTTGGGATCAGAGAAAGCAGAGTGTATGGATTGCATACTACTGTGTGAATGGGCACTACTGCCTCATTTGTCAATCTAAGGTCCTGTACCAACCTCCATTCCCCATTGGGTTTCTGAATTCCCAAGATAGGAGTATTGCACGGACTATTTCAGGGCTCAAGTAAACTTTGTGCCCTTAGATTATCAATTATAGGTATTAATCTCTTAACTTCAGATCTTCAAGGATATTGTCTCTGATGGAGAAAAATAGAGTCTCTGAGATGTATCTGTACTGGAGCACCTCTAATTGTCCTATGTATTCTACCTTTAGTTGTCCATACTTCAGGATTTATTTCTGTCTCCACAAGGGGAAGCAGCGTACCTGACCTGGGTACATATATATCACAGTATTTAAACATGATAAAAAATCTCTTCCTAAGAAGTGTACTGGACTTTCAGACATAATCAAAAATGAATGTGTAAAAAGAAAACCATCCCAGTTACAGCTTAAGGATTGTGAAAAATAGCAAATTACCTTCTCGCCAGTGACTCCTTTCACTGAGGTGTGGCGACTAGAAGGCAGGCCAGGATTGAAAAGAAGGACCCAGAGGCTTGCACCGGTATCCAGCAATAGGCTGATTTCTTTTTCCTGTAAGTCATGATCACCCAGGGCTCTTCTGTGGCGATGACAGTCCGGCCAGAGGGAGAGGGCAGTGAGTGCCCTGGGCCTCTTTGGTCCTGCTGCACCAACTGATAGGATGGGTCTGAACCCTGGGGCCTTGGCCTCAGAGGACAGTCCAACCTCCAGTGTTCATCTTTGTAGCTGGGACATGGTCTGGGGTCTTCTGAGTGCAGTCCCTCTTAAGGTGACCTGGCTTGTGGCAGCAATAGCGGGTCTGCGTCGTCTTTGAGTTCTTCTTGGAGCCCTGAGAATCAGACCTAGGGTCTGTTTTTCTTAAGGCTGCAGCAAAAGAGCTGTTTGTTCTCAATTTCTTTGTTTTCTCTCCTTGTTCTCCTCTCATTGCTGCTATAAAATACTGAGGAGGCAACTTTTACTAAAGTATCAAGTGAACTATCTGGAGCAAAGGCTATCTTTTGTAGCTTTTTTCTAATGTCTGGAGGCTGGCTGTGTAATAAACTTATCTTTAAGGATAATTTGTTGGGCTGGGGATTTAGCTCAGTGGCATAAGTGCCTTCTTTGCAAGCACGAGGTTATGAGTTTGATCCCCAGTACCAAAAAAAAAAAAAAAAAGGATAATTTGTCCCTCTATCAAATCAGGATTTAAAGAAGTATGTTTTATTATTGCTTCTGATAAATGATCTAAGAAGTCAGAGGGGTTTTCACCTTTTTTCTGAGAAATAGCTGACAATTTAAAATAACTAGAAGGCTTGGCTTTTGTCCTTCTTAGACCTTCAAGAATACACACTTGAAAATGTCTCCTGTTTCAATCTCCTGTATTGTTGGCAGGCCACTTGGGGTCTTGGATAGGAACTGCTTGTGTCCCAGTGGGAACTGGTGGTTCACCTGGCTGTCTATCTTCTGGCCTTCCAAAAGTAGCAATATGATATCCATCTCCAAAGGCAATAACAGCTTGTAATGCTGCCTCTCTCTCACTAGAAGTCAAAGTTTGATTTAAGAGTAACATTACATCTTTCCAGCCTAGCTCATAGGTCTGAGTAAATCCTCTGTAGACGTCAATGTACTTATCTGGGTCCTCTGAAAATTTTCCTAGTTCTAGCTTAGTTTGCTTTAAGTCACTGAGAGAAAGAGACCTATGAATGGGAGTGGTCTCATAAGGATTATAATTAAACCTGGAGCATAGATAAGAATTATCTTTTAATGCAAAGAAAATTTAAACATACTGCAGTTCTAACCATTTTTCCTCTTTCTTACAGTATGATTTCAGTTGTAAAAGAACATCATAATTAATACTTCCCTCTATATTCCACTTTGGCTCTAGGGGGTAGGTAGGCCACACAATCCTGCAGAGAAATACCAACTGGCTCTTTTTCAACATGGAAGGGTTGATCACCTTCCAGTGCTTAAGGATGCATTCCAGAGGAGTAAGGGGCTTTGGCATTGTGTTGCCCGTGTCTGTAATGTAAAAGCAAGGCATAAGTATGAAACCTTTTTGTACCCAAGCATTGAACTCAGGAACTTTTGCTGGGCTATGAATGATATTGAGCTATCTAGTTATGCAAAAAAAAAAAAATGAAATAAAGTCATCCCTTTTTATTCCTATTTGATAAATATTCCCTAGGCATCCCTAGGTTGACACTGCTCCGGGGCAGGTGGATGCCATCTGGAGAGAATGGAAGATAGATTCCCTCAGCCTGTCCACACTCAGCCTGGTGTGCAATCCTATCTTCCCCGATAGCTTTGTTTCCATAAGGAATGCTTAAAGAAGGAAGCATAACTTTGTAATAAACTACTATCTTGTTTATTGGAAGAGAGCATAGGTTAAAAGCTGAGTTGTAAGTAGGATGCTTCGCTTTTCTCCTCTAGAGATAGGTAAAACAATTGACTGGAGGACCGCTCCCTGTGCACTGGGCAAAGAACTCTGCAGGCATTTGTCTCCCACTTAATTACTTTGGTATCCTTTCTTAGTAACAGGACAAGGCTATACCTTATTAAAATTTCTGTATCTTTGAAGCTCACAGGTCAAATTTGTAAATTATCATCTAGCAGTTGCATTTTAAGTTAGAAAAAGGCACATCAGTCTTTTAGGCACACAGAAAAGAAAAGCCCATTTACTCTTAATTATCACACGTAAGACACAAATGTAAATTTTTTCCTACTACCTGCTGTGAAGTATAAACAACTGTTGAAAGCTACCTCAGCCTTATCTCTGAAGGTGGGAGGAGGTAGTCTAAATGATCTGAAACTCCACTGAAAAGTTTAGAGATAAAGATGATAGAAAAGTGGAAATTTTCAGTGATGATGAGCAAATGTTGCCCAGGCCAGGAACCCTCAGTTCTTAGTTTCTACTGGCTCAGATAACCAGATCAGTCTCTAGAAAGGAATCGAGCTGTCTGTCTGATCAACATTCCATTGACTCCATTGGCCACTGGTTTCAATGGGAATTCACCAAACAGATGCTGGGGAAACCTATCCTCAGCTTTTGAGGGTGGGAGCTGCTAAAGGAATGATTAATTAGTTGGGAGAGTAACCACTGTTTGTCAAAATTCTATAAGGGATAATTAAAAGCCTGAACAAGATGATTACCTACTGCTTTATGAATTTACAATAAAGGTGTTAAAGTCCACAACTTGAGAGATTGGAGAGCCTCCTTGTTTTAAATGTGTTTAGGTCCCATATCTGTGCTGCTTTTGGGGATAGCTTCTTCCACTGTCACATGAAAGCCAGTTCTCTCCATTGTGTCTCAGGTTTAATCTCCAAAGGAGATTTGCCCAGAACACCGAGCCAGGACATGACTCTCATGTGTGTTCTCCTGGATGGGCACAATTTTGATCAATGTCTCATGTGATTCAGAGATGAGGTATGTGTCATTTATCTAAGATTACTTCCCTGTCTTCAGTGTTAACAAGTGCTCATTTTCTATGGGCTTAACTAAGAAGGAAAAGGTTTGAATGTCAACTATGAATTAAATTGGAAATAAATAAATATATTATAATCCAATCTCACTTCACATGCCTCTATAAGAAAGTACAAAGTGGGAAATGAGTAGAGGTAAAGTCAAAGGAAAGAAACTCAAGCAGAACAGGCTTGACATTTTTAAAAAAAGTCCATCACAATCTCTAGAACAATCACTGAGGGCAGACACTGTCAAAATGAGTTGAAAAAAACAAAGATCCAACTGCTATGGACTGAATTACACTTTCCTTCCTCCAATTCATGTTGAAATCTTCATATCCTGTATGGCTGGATTTAGGGTAAGAAAATGATTCAGGTTAAGTGAGGTCATATGGATAAAACCCTGATCCCATAGGAGCTGTCCTTATGAGCAGAGATACCACAGAGCTATCTGTCTATCCATCCATCCATCCACCTCCACTGTGTGATGACACAGAGCAGGCAGACAGAAGACAGCCCTCACTGGGAGCTAACTGACCTTTGCTCTTGAACTGCTGTCCTCTAGAACTGCTAACAAATACATTTCCACTGCTTAAGCTGCCAGTCGATAGTATTGTGATACAGCAACCTGAGCTAAGACACTATGTCCTTCCTCAAGAGATACTTAGAGGCTGAAAGTAAGCTAAGTTGACATGGGATAGCAGATAGACTGGATTTCAAGACAAGAACTGCTACTAGAGGTAAAGAGGAAGTTTCCACAATCACAAAAAGGTCAATGCATCAGGAAGACTTAACAGTCATAGATAGGCATGCACCAAACAACAGAGCTCCAAAATCATGAAGTAAAAATTTCCCAGAACTAAAGGGGTAAAGTGATAATTTCACAAGCTAGATACATGTTAACACTTCCCTTCAATGACTAAAAGAAAAATCAGCCACCACCACAGACAGATGTACAGCACTGTCAGTCATCTCTGCCCAGCTGATATTTACAGAGCATCATATCCTTCACCCACAGAACACACATTCTCTTCAAGTGCATGTGGTAAGTTCACCAGAATGGACCATACCCCAGGCTATAAAACAAATGTCAATAACTTTTACTAAACAATATCAAACATGTTCTTTGACTACAATGGAATTAAATTGGAAATAAATAAATATATTATAATCCAATCTCCCAGGAGGCCAAGACAGGAGGATTACTGCAGATTCCAGGCCAGTCTGGACTACATAGTAAGTTCAAGACCAGCCTGAATTAAGTAGGGAGAACTTGTCTCAAAAAAATGAAGAGTGAGAGAGAAAAAGAGGGAGGAAGAGAAGAGAGAGAGAGAGAGAGAGAGAGAGAGAGAGAGAGAGAGAGAGAAGACTTTGGAAATTAGACTATATTTTGAACCAAATGCTAAAAATCTAGTGTTGCATATCAAAGTAACTGAAGTATGGAAAGTAGCTAAAATTGTACCTAAAGGGAAATACAAGTTATTAAATGAAGTGCTAATTGTAGGGAAGAAGAATGACTTCACTTTCCCATCCTAAGAAAATAAAAAAAGAACAAATTAAAGCCAAAATAAATGGAAGCAATTTAAAAAATAAGAACAAATTGTTTCTCAGCCTTTTGGCTAAGATCAAAGTGTAAAAATAAGAATAAAAATCATTAAAATACCAAATGAACAAACCAGAGAAAATGAATAAAGACATAACTTTGTCCCCTTAAAGGATCAATAAAATCAATAAACTTTTAACTAGACTAATCAAAACAGAAAATAGAGAGAAAGCACAAACACAAATTGCCAAAATCAAGAATGAAAGAAGAGACACCACTAGATAGTCCATAGATTATCTAAATGATGATTTAAAATATTCTAAAGCTCTATACCCACTTACAACTAAAAACTAAGATCAGTAGTCCAATTTTTTGAAAAACAAATTTGTCAAAATTAACTCAAGCAATAAGAAATGGAAACCTTGAATAGCATAATATGTAAAACTTTTGATTTTATAATTGAAAACTTTCCCACAATGAAATTTCTAGCCCCAGATGATTTTACTTATAAGATCTGTCAAGTATTAGAAAAGAATATTACAAAATGCTATTAGATAACAGATGAAAGAAAAGTTGCTAATTCATTTTATATGGCCAGCATTGTATGGTTAGTAAAGCCAGACAGTAATATGTTACATAGAGGAAATTGTGAATAAATATCCCCCATGAGCATAAATACCAACTGTTTCAGGGTGGCATGACAATAGTCCGAAACACTCAAGAACCTGAACTGAGGGCCACTTGAGCCTGGCAACAGAGAGAGGCTGTTTCAAAAGCAAAACTGCACTAAAACAAAACCAAAAAAAACTTTTACAAAAATCAAGGAAATCCAACACAAAAATATATTAAAAAGGTAACATATTATGACCAAGTATGATTTTTCCTGAGACTGAAAGGTTGATTTAACACTTAGAATTCCAAAATATGTAGTTTGTCATGCAGTATTGTAAAATAAAGGAGAAAACCCTTTTAATTTTTTCAATAGGTTCAGGCAATGCATTTGAAAAAAACTCATCATATATTCATGATAAAAATTCTCACCAAACTAACAATAGAAGGAAAATTTCCAAACCAGATAAAGAACATTTTATGAAAATGTATATCTGACATCACACTTAGTGGTAAACTCTCAATACTTCTTACCTAGCATTAAGAACAAGGCAAAGATATTCACCCAACTGCTTCTGTTTACTATGGTACTGAAATCCCTACCTACTATAATGAAATGGAAAATAAAATTATAAAAACTAGAAAGGAAAAAATAAAATTTTCTTTTGTTTTGGAAGAAATGTTTACACATACTTAAAATCCTAATGGATCTAAAAATAGGCTAGAAAAAAATTAATAACTGAATTTAGCAAAAATGTACGATATAATATAAACACATTAAAATCACATGCTTGTGTGTATTGTAGCAATGGACACTTAGACAATGAAAGTAATAAATGACATGCTTTTAACTAGGATAAAAAACAAAATACTTAGGCAGAAGTGTAATGAAAACTGCCAACTCTAAATACTGAAAACTACAAATCATTGCAAAAGAAAATGAAAGAAGCCCTTTGTAAGGGAGTGGTATACTACATCCATGAACTAGAAGATCAGTGTCATTAAAATGAGCCTGCTCCCCAACTGGATCCAAAGAGTCAAGATGCTATCAAGAAACATCCTAAAAATGTATTTTAAAAAATCTGAGGTTGAAACTTAGGGCACTCAGAAACCAAGCAGCCAGCTCGCCACCCTGGTAAGCAGCTGTGGCCTGGCAAGTCACAGCCACCCCAGGGTGAGAACCATCAGCATCTCCTGAGATTTGTGCCATGTTGGAATTTAGGGCACTGGGAAACCAAGCAGCCAGCTCGCTGCCCTGGTAAGCAGCTGTGAGCATACAGGCTCGCGAGCTGAGATTCAAACATTCATCCTACCCCTACCCCACTCCTGTTAGCAAGTGGGAGCAGAGATTTGAGCATCTCTTGCAAAGTTGACTATATGCAATATAGCAAATAAGGGGGAATTTCCTTCTACCATCTCTTTGAAGGCAAATATTTTTATCACTGTTTTGCTTTGTTCTGATTAATGTTATTCTCTATTCAATATTCTGTTTTGATAAATTCTATAATGTCCTGTATTTCCTTTGATTCTGATATACCTGATTGAAAGAACAACTATTGTGAAGAAAATGAGATATACCATGGTATTTATTACTGTTATCCCGGTAATCTGCTGTGAAGTTCTGTACTAATTTCACTACACTGTTTCAGTTGACTTTGTTCTGTCTTGTTCTGTGGTATGTTGCTACTTTAAAAATAATAATAATAAAAAAAGAAAACCACAAAGTTTCACCAAAAAGTAAAAAAGAAAGGAAAAAAATCTGACAAGTCAATTCTAAGCTATCTCTATGATTTTAAATAACTATTGCAAGTCTAATAAATAAAATCTATTACATTTTGTAAGCAGTTGCTTCACTCAACTTACTTCAAAGATGTTTAAAATGTGAATTAAATTCTAATATTTTATATTTGAAAATCAAATTTTAATTACAACCAAAAGTATAAAGTGAGATTCTTGTAAACATATTCATAAACTTTGTAGGAAGCTATTGATGCTGTGAACTTTACTCATGTAAGTTCTTTCTTTCTTTCTTTCATTATTATTTTTTGGGGTTTTTTTTTTGTACCGGAAATCAAACGCAGCAGGCGCTGTGCCGCTGAGCTATTTTCCCATCTACTCCTCTAAGTTCTTCCGTGGGCTCAGGAGTGTAGTCTAGCAGCAGAGTGCTAAAGCAACGTGTGCCTGAGCCCTGGGTTTGATGCCCAGCAACACACACACACACACACACACACACACACACACACACACACACAATATTTTGTTGCTTCCCCAGGTTTGCAAAATTCCTTACTAGTAACAGAGAGAACATTGAACATCTAAAGAGGCAGAGATTTTTGGGGGTGAGGATTCAGATCCATTTATTTGTGGTTGCTTATCCTGCCAGTATCCCTGGCCTAAGGACTCCGGACTTTCCTCATTTGACAGGTGAGGGTCCTAGGTTCTGCGAGACAGCAGGCTTTGTCCGAATCCCCTATCACATCCGGGTCCCCTGCCCCATGCTCCCAAGAGTCGCCCGCTGTCCTTTTCTATCCCTTCAGGCAACCAAGTCTTGTCCTCCTCAGCTATAATCCAAAACCCTTATTTTCCTCATCCAAATTTATCTGTCGTAGCTAATTTCCATTAAAAATGTATGTGCTAAGAAGCAGAATTCAAGGTGATAGTGCAGTGAGTAACACGTGTATTTTCTGGGGAAGACGTAACCCAAACCCCCAGGAAGTGGCTGATCCTGTTACAGATGCAGGTGTTTGGGGACTCCGGGGGAAGTGAGGGACAAAAGGGATTAGGTCACTTGGGGATAAGCCACCCTACAGCATCCAAAGATCTCGCCTTCGGGCTCCTGGGAGTCATCGAGGTTGCAAAGTCGCAGGCCCGGCAGGCCCCCTCCTTCTCCTCCCCTGCAGGAAACCCAGGCCTCGCACTTAGACAACTCTGTTACCCAACACCCAGCCCCAGCAGCCAGCCGCCTGGTCTACCTGCCGCCGCCGCTGCGGTGATCTCATTAGAATGAATGGGATGAGTCAACACTGACACAAAGACCTTCTGGCCTGCAATCTGAGAACAGGTTTAGGAAGAACAAAGCAAAGGGGAGAAATGTAACCAAGAACTATCTCTTTATTGCTTTTGAGTTGTTTAAGGGGTTTTAAGGGATTAAGGCTAAAGAAAGGTTGACTGTAGCGAGAGGAGCAGGGTATCAGTTGAACAGAATAGAGACCATTGTGCTGGCTAAGAGCAGAAGCACTTTAAAGGGAAATCTCAGCAGTTCGCTGCCGTGGGGGCAGAGAGGGGGTGGGGGGCCAGAAATTAAAGGTGAATGGGAGGGCCAGACTTGCTTATGGGCAGAAGCCAGGGCGCAGGGAGACCTTTGGGGTTCCCACCGGCTAGCAGGGTCCCAATCCTCCCAAACTCTGGACTGAAATCCTGGGAGAAATCTCCCTGTAAGCATTGGTCGGCAAGAGGCGTTA
Organism: Hydrochoerus hydrochaeris; assembly: GCA_004027455.1. Classification (NCBI taxonomy): domain Eukaryota; kingdom Metazoa; phylum Chordata; class Mammalia; order Rodentia; family Hydrochaeridae; genus Hydrochoerus; species Hydrochoerus hydrochaeris. Next base: position 123,447 of record PVLA01002319.1, on the reverse strand, counting down.
AGCCCTGGGGGATGTCACACAAAGGTACCAGCACATTCAGAGAACCGACTGGGCAGAACACCTTCGCTGGGCACAGGGAGGAGGACGTGTGAAGGGTTACACCCAGTCCCTTTCTTCTCGATTTTTGCTCTTCCTCCTTCCGCACAGGACTTTCTGTTTCTAACGTTGCACCAGCCTATGTCTCCCTATCTTGAAGCTCTCACTGTGTCTTTTTGGTTTGTTTATTTGCTTTTTTTCTTCTTCTTCTAAAGATGAGGATCTCACTGTGAGGCCAAGCCTGACCTCAGACTCACAATTCTCCCGCATCAGCTTCCTGAGGAGCTGGGACCAGGGGTGTGCACCCCCTCACCCGGATGTCTCCCTGCCTCTGTCTTGTTTGTGACTATTTCTGTTATTCTCAGAGATGTTTCTCTCACGCAAACACCATGGATACGATCCCCACCTCCCACAAATGGATGCAGGACCCACAGGGGATTTCCACTGGTGAGAAATTTCTTTACCACCCTCTTCTTGATCCCCACCTGCTTACACCCACAGTCAAGGGTGTAAAGAACAGGTAAGGGCTCTGGGCAAAAGAGTGATTTATGCACCTCTTTCAAGTAAGCAGCCACAAAAAGTTCAATAATGCTTTCTATTTTTAGTGCTCTCCAGATGTTACCCTCCCATCCTTCCAGCAAGCCTGTCTTGGGGAAAACCCACCGCAGCCAAGAAGGTGTCGGGATGGCCTTCTGCCTTCCTCCACACTGACCCACCCGTCTGCTTCCAGCTGTCCCCATCAAAGCCCAGGCTGACCTCGCCTTACAGCCCAGGCCCTGCCTCTAGGAAGCCAGAGGAGGCCAGGGCTTATGTTTCTCAGCTCCTCTCTTTCACTTTCAAGTGAAAAGCCATATGGGGAGTTGGTAAGTCTATGATTAGGACATCTTTGAGGACAGGGACATTGACATTATCTGCAAATAACAAGAAACAGGAAAATGGGTCCTTAACAATTGGAAGGGGACAAAGAGATGGAAGGAGAGATGGGACAAGAAGGGTCATGTAAAAAGAATTATTAACACCCTGTGATGAATGTAATCATCATACACTGCAGGCGTGTACTAATAAAAATTAAAATTAAGACAAATTAATTTTTAAAAGTTATATCAAATTAAGTTTTAAAAGTTACATCAAAAATAAAGTTACATCATCTAGGAAACTTTCTTAAGCCTTGATTCTTATCCAGGATATGCACTGTAACCGCTCATGAATTTTTAAAACATAATTTCACATTAAAACAAATTCTTCCAGCCCAGAAAATTCTGATGTCATAATTTTTGAGACAGAGCTGGGAGATTTTTCTTTTCTCTTTCCTTTTTCTGGTTTTCAAATTTTCCTAATGATTCCTGATTGATTGACAGACACCCCCCCCAAGGCAGATCTCCTGGTTTGTATCTCCAAGACAAAGGAAAATGGATGTGTCGCATTATTACCTAATTATCACCTTCACCTGAACCACCACCATGACCAGCTAAGATAAATCTTGACAGAAAAAAGAACCTCGCAGGCTTCAAATTGCAACAACCAGGGTGAAAATCTACACGCAAGCCCAGGGAGTGCAGTTTATCTGTTATGACAATGGCCTCAACAGCATGAGTCAGGGAAGAGGCGTCGTCAGAGTCATGACCTAGGGCGCAAGCAGGCAGCTTCCCGGGCTGCTCTGTGAGGTTAGGAGCAGGAGGCTGCTGTGGGGCTAGGAGTCTGTCATGAGGCGGATGGAGCTGGTTAGAGCGGGTGGATCTCTGGTCATCTTACAAACTGGGGAAGGAGCAGCACACACTGTTGGCTGGCTGACACTCAGGTACCAGACCACGAGACGCTGTGACTCCCTCTATTTCGGCTCATGCACCTTCTTGTGAAGCTCTAGGACTTTCATAGATGCACCAGCCTTAAGAAGAAAGCTAGACCATGATGAATACTAGTGCTATGGATATCTAAAATGTACCAATAAAATTTTAAAAAAGAAATAAAATGCATTGAAATAAAGATAAATAACACTTTTTTATAAAAAAGAAAGAAAGAATAGGATATGGTGGCTCATGCTTATAATCCCAGGACTCAGGAGGCTGAAGCAGAAGGATCACCTTGAATTCAAGGTCAGCCTAAACTAGGCAGAGAGACTCTATCTCAAAATCAGCCCTCAGGTGAGGGAGGGGCGTAGTGGCACATAGGATAATTCAGAGGAATGGAATGGACGAGGACCGAATTTGTTAAGACTTATCAATTAGAATCAGGCATGTTCACTTTGTAATATAGTTTGGGAAAACTTTGGAGGGACCCAAAGCTGTGCTTTATGTTATTTTTTTTTCTTTATGTTTCTAACAGATCATTCTGACTGCTGCATAGGGCATTTTAAGAATGAGAGAAGGGACATCTGTTACCTGTGGGTGTCCAGGCTGGGTGTTGGTGGCTTGGATTACAGTGGTACCAAAGGGCATGATGAGATGAGGAACTATTTTGGAGATCAAAGTATATTATAGAGATTTTTTTGTTAGGATTTGCTGATAAATTTGATGCAGACAGTAGGAAGAATAAAGAAATCAAGATTGATTTCCATGTATTTGTACAAGAGGAGCTACTTTGATGGTTGTATAATGGGGAAAACTTAGGGACAAGGAGGCGTGGGTGGGTAGTCTGAAGGTGTAGAGAATCTTGAACTCTGTTTTGGTCATATTAAGATTGAGGTACTTCAATTGCCAAGTGGAGATACTAAGAAGACCATAAAAGATATGTGTAGTTTTCATGATAAGCCTGGGCAAGAGGTATGAATTTACGATTCATTACGTATAAATTAGTTTTAAGGCCATGACTACACTATCTACAATGAAAGCATAGAGAAGAGGGCTGGGGATTTAACTCAGAGGCCTAAGATTCTGCCTGGCAAGCACAAGGCCATGAGTTCGATACCTGGCACCAAAAAAAAAAAAAAAAAATGGATGTAGAGAGGAGGTACAGAGTTGGGATCTAGTTTTGGTTCACTCCCAAATTTCAAACAGACCAATAGGCCTGTATCAGCCAAGGTCCAGTTGGGAGACAAAAGCCACACAGTCTATTTAAGCAGGTTGAATGTAGTGTGTTGCAAAGAACTGCTAATTGCATGCAATGCTGTTCGCTGGGTGACAGAAAGGACACAAAGACCTACTTCTCTGAGATGTCAGAGATGGTGGTGTAGACCTATAATCCCAGCACTCTGGGAGGTGGAGGCAGAAAGATTATACATTTGAGCCAAGCCAGGGAAACTTAGCGAGACACTATTTCAGAATAAAAAATAAAAGAGGACTGTAGTTCAGTGTGAAGCCCTTAGGTTCAGTCCCCAACAGTAAAGAAAAAAAAGACATAGATATTGTAGACTTAATGACTGTAACAAGCAAGCACCACCTCTCTGGCTCAGGCAGCAAAAAGAAGAGGTTGGAAACTTTAAACCTTAGAGACACAGAGAAGAGGCCCTGCAGAGCTCACACAGAGCTCCAAGGAGAAGTTCCTCCCCTCTAAAGGGTGCTGGCTCTGGGTTCAGTACAGGGAGGTTTATTCTTCAAATGTTGAACAAGTACAAACTAGATTCAGCTTCTGCACAAGAAGCGCCTACTGTGCTGAGTTAAGAGACACCTCCTCTGGTTGATGCTTATTGGCATCAGATGCAAACACGAAACAATTCCTCTCTCTTGCCTCCAGCCCCAAACGAGGGCTTTAAATTGTCAGAGCCAATAGGCAAAGAAGAAATGTGGTTTGCATATTCTCAACCACGGCATCTCAAAACTGAGTACAGAAGGTGAGTGATCATGACTCACTCAGCGGCCTACTCCACCCTTTGCACAACCTTCTGCAAATATATGATTATTCATACAACCACAAAACAACCCTGTATTGCCTTCCTCCCAAAAATATCCACGAATATGATCTCACTGAGTAAAATAAGGAGATACTTAGTCCCAGTGGTCACTGTCTTCATCTCTGGCCTATGTCAATTATTCTTAAATTCATTAAAAATTGTACCGAATGCAATGGTGCCTAAGTTCACCAACACTTTTGTTTGCGAATAATTTGATCTGCAAACAGAAGCATTTGGCCAAATTTTGTTTTTGTTTGCAGAATGAATCGAATGACAAACACAACCAGGACCAACACAACTGTGGCCATCTTGCCCACGCAAACACAAACACAAGCGTGGCCACCTTTTCCAAACCTGCAAGACAAATTAAGTTCGTGGACCGAGGTACCACTGATTCTGTTAAGTCAACACTAAAATATGAAGTTAATCTGTAGTAAACCTTATATGCAAAAATAAACGGAGGCCAGAGAAGAGAATAGATAATATGCACATGCACACAAAGGTGAGGGAGCAAATACGTCTGGCTGTTACAGTCTCATTTCTGTGAATGGTTATGAAGCCCATGCTGATGTTTATAAACTTCTTTCCTCCTCTACCCATTCTGTGTTTTGTCTGCCTTCAGCCAGGACCTCAAGTGATCAGGACATTTTCAAAATATTTGAATCTTCTGGGTTCTTGTTTTTTCAATTGCTGAAGTTTTTCATTAATCTTTGCTATTCCACACACACACACACGTGTGTACATGCAGAGAGAAACATCTTTACTTGTCTGTTGGGTTTTGGGCAGAGAAACCCCCCAAAGGACCAGGTGGCAGTTTTGCTTACCAGTCCAGCAGCACTGCTACGCCTTTCCCTTGGCAGCAGCCTTGTCTTTGTGGAAATGTGGCTTCCAAATCAAGAGAGCTCAAGAATGTTAGGAATGGGGAGGAAATGCTACAAGTAGGTTGTTAGGTCTAATAATGGTAGAATCGGCTCGCCTTTGTAACTGTTGGTTTACAGACCTACACGAGGCCAGCGAGGCACCACCGTAAACTGATCTCTGCTTCAAAGCTCATCATCCTTGATTCTATAACATATCATTTTATCTGCTCTGAGTATTGTTTCCCAACTGGCACTGGCTTTGGAGCTTTAGCAGGTTATTCGGTTAGCTGACAAGGTGTGTGGGAAAACCAGCTAAGTCATTCTACTGGCAGAAGGCCTCTGACATACTTCCTTTGCTCTGAAATGAGTTCCTTGGTTCGAATGTGGGCAGGAGAGCATGATGGTAAATAAGGCCTTTCTTACATCTAAGGGGTGTGACGCTGGCAAGCATCGGATGACAAAATTACAATCAATTTAGTTTAAAGATCTTAATTGGCTTTTATTTGCAGTTCTAGAGGCAACATCTCATTCTGAGCAGACGTGGTAGGCAAAGGAGGGCTGAAGAAAGTGAAAACATAGCGAAACAAAACCAAAAGATTGTTTCAGAGTTTCCTCCTTTCTTTATAATGCCAAAAGAGGAGATAGCTCTATTACGTGGACTCAGGTTGGCTGGGATCGCCTATAGTCAAAAATTCAATTCGATTGCCAGGTACTTAGCATAAGTGACTCCATTCCGGACTCAGGGACAGGTAGCCAATTCAAAGCATAACCTTTGTTTAACACAAAGGAGGCAAATTATTATCTATCTATAACGTAGGGAAGGACCCCCTACAATCAATCTCCCACCAATGACTGGCTGAACTCCCCAGGTATAGCACACAGCAGGGGTCATCGTGGGTCTCTGCTCTGGCACTTTATGTGTATAGCAGTAGTGATAGCAAGGTAGGCTTGGAGAGGTCCAGTCCCGTTGTTGCGCCTATGCGCAGCCACCATCTCTGCCACCAAGGACTTCTGTTTATGGGGCTACTGTACAAATACTGGAGTAGCTGGGGAAAGAGGTTGGCTGGCATCGCAAGCATTGTTATTTTTACATTTCAATACTGAAAGCTTCCTTTTAGGAGGCTCCCTGTGATGTGAGTTCATAGAGGACAGAGATAGCGTATAGTATGCCCACCCTGAGAAGGTATCCACCCAGAACTCCTTATTGGTTATTTATTTATTTATTTATTTATTTTTATAGTACTAGAAATTGACTCCAGGGCCCTTGCACTGAGCTACATCCTCAGTCCTTACTTTGTCACTTACTTTGAGACAAGATCTTACTAATTTCCTAAATTGTCAGATTGGGCTCAAACTAGTGATCCTCCTGCCTCAGCCTTCCAGAGTGCTGGGATTACAGGAGTGCACCACCATGCCTGGCCTCCAGTTGATATTTTAGTCCTTGTCTTTTTCAATGCCCTGGTCCCTTTGTACTTTCTATACATCGGCGCAAATGTGTTTCCAGTGATTGCCAAACCCAAGATAAAGAGGACATGTAAATGACCCACCCAAAATCCTATCATGAAGATTGTCCCTCAGTAACATCGTCCTTTGGGGTCACCCTGAAAGGAGCTGTCTTGCTGTAGCTGTCCATCTTCAGTTGGCACAGTATGTATTAAAATGTGTGAAAGAGCCCATGGTTTTTTCTCTTTAGTCCCTGGTCAGAAGGAGCCGCCTGTGAGGCCCCTGGAGTGTATTGGAGAGAAGCCAATGCAGTGGGAACTGATGTTGGAAACAGTTTAGGAACCAAAGCCCGGATGGGAAGAACAGTGCTCGTAGCCAGCTGGGCTTCCTGCACCACCTTCTCTTGCTTTGAGAGCAATTTGGTAAATAGATATAAATAGCCCATTCGAATGTAGTAGCTGCTGTCTACACAACCCCAAAACAAGTCCATGAGCCGTTACATCTCTTTTATTACAGCAGGTGACACACAGAACAGCACCTTGCCTTTCATCTTCACTCTCCAGGCCGCTGGCTACTCAGCGCCTTCACTGGCGTGTCCGGCCCTGAATCTCCATGGCATTTATTTCCTCCTCGCTGACTTGTGTGTCTTATTATGTCACCTACACTACTTGCTACTGTCAGTTCATCAGCTCAGCCCAAGACCACCAACCGGTGAGCAGCATGTGACGTCACAATAATCAGGACGTCTCCAGCCTACGTGATGGCAGAGAGCAAGAGATCCAAGAGATCCAAGAGATCCAAGAGATCTCGGAGCAAGAGCATGGAGGTGTACTGTTGACCCTGCCAGATAAAAGCAAACTGCTCCTGATGGTGCTTACAGATTGACATGGAGAACAAAGCACTTGTCTGGTCCATAGCACATCTGAGGTATTAGAATCTAAGCTTATCCCTCCACGTTCACGAGGCAGGTGCTGGATCTGGCACTAGCTGTGGATATTAAAATTCATCAACGCTCAACCCCTTATATAAAACGATGTGTCCTCCCACATACTCTAAGTTACCTCTAGGTTTCTTATACTACCTAGCACAATGCAAGTGCTATGTAATTATTACATTATCTTTTATAGAGAGTAACAACAAGGGCAGGCAGCACACGTCTTCAGTACTGCTGCAGCTGCTGCTGACCTACCTACATTTTTTTTTTTTAAATCTCTGGTGAGCTTGAATCCACGGATGCCAAATCTGTGATTCCAGAGGGTCAAATATATTAACTTTTCTCAGGTAAGTTTACTCTATCTAAAACCACAGATCTAACTGGAGCCACTACTTGATAAAATTGATGGAAATTTTCAGTTATTTGTGATATCTTTATACCTTCTGCAGGGGCCATTTACCACTTCAGTGGCATTTTATCACACCTGGACCCTTAAATCTTGCTATTCTTCCAGTTATCAAGTATGTCTACCCAACTTCCATTAAGGAAATAACGACACAACTGGCCCATGGACACATTGGGGCATGTGATTGGAAATTGGCTCCAGATTCCATATGGCACCTGAGTACCATTAGGTCCTCTTTCACTAGTAGCAGAGTGGCATCAATTCGGGACAGTGTCTACTAATTCCTGCAAGCTATGGGTAATTCTTTCTTCTCAGTAAATGAGAAATTCTAGTAAGTGTTTCTTTGTTTTGTTTTCATCTTTTTGTTGGGGTTTTTGTTTTGTTTTGAGATAGGGTCTTGCTATATAGTTCAGGCTGGTCTTGAACTCACTATGTAGCCCAGAATGGACTCCGATTTACAGTAACCCTGTCTCAGCCTCCCTAGTGCTGGGATTACAGGCATGCACCACCATTCCTAACAGCGATAGGAAACTAATACCACCACGGTGATTTTGTTTTCTCTCTTCTAGGCTACATACCCTGACATCATGCCCTGCTCCCAGCTCTGATGTCTCTGTGCCCTGGACATCAGTGTTAGAAGACAGAACTTGGTCATGTCTTTCCTGCGTCCCCAGCAGTGGGAGAGAGGGCTTCAGCGGAACAGCTGAGCAGGTTCACACAGACCAAAAGCGCCCCTCCTCTCCTCCTCCGGACCCTCTCGGAGATGTTGGTCATGGTTTTATCAACTATGGTATCTTCTGAGCTCCCAGAAATTCATCGCCTTCCTGGAAGCCGTGTTTTTATGCCTGTTGTCTTTCACCACAATTACCAAATGTCTGTCTCTCCTTTATTAAAGTCCCACAAGGCCTGAAGTGGCCCACAAGGCCTGAAGTTTGGTCTAAATCGCCAACTTCCTTTCCTTATCCACACTTCCCCATCTGTTCCCAAGGCCTGGTGCTTGCACTCCCCTCTGCCTGGAAGACTTACCTATCTACAGGTCGCTGCTTCTCAGCCTTTTTATCCCAGGTCCTATATCCGCTCCACAGGTGACTGACACTCAGTAAGGTACAGTGAAAGAGAGGAAGGCAAAGGAAACACCCTGGTTATACGCCCAGTTCCCGACCTATGGCAAGAGTCCCCAGCCTGGCCCTGGCCCTGCAGGCCTGTCCTAGCATGGCCAGGCCCTTGGGTGTCCCTGGCCCCTGATACCTGCCTCCCACAGCTGCTTCTGGGGCCTGAACCCTTTCAGGAGATGAGGCCAATCCTGCGTTCTAAGGTGCCCATCCTGCATCCCAGCCGGCCCTGGGATAAGGACCTGCTGGCAAGTCTGGCCAGGGAGCACCTTGTGGACCGGTCTCGCCCCAGTGTCTCTGCAGTGTGAGAGCGCTGCAGATGTGGGGGAGAGGACCTGGTGTGAATCACGGCCATGACCACATCGCTGGGCGGCTGCTGTAACAAAACTCACAGACTGCGTGGCTCAAGGAACAGGAATTTATTGTTTCACTATTCTGAAGGGCAGAGGCCAAGATGAAGGTGCCAGCGGCGTTGTTTTCTGGTGAGGCTTCTCTTCCTGGCTTGCAGGTGGGCACCCGAATCTCACTGTCCTCATGTGGTAGGGAGGGGACAGACTATAGTGCTCATCTTCTTATTTTATTTTTATTTTTTGGTGGTACTGGGAGTTGAACCCAAGGTCTTCACATTGAGCTATAACCCCATCATTAATTAATTATAATTTAAAAACAGGGTCTCATTAAATCACCCATGCTGGGCTTGAACTTGGGATCCTCCTGCCACAGCCGCCCAGAATACGGGGATGGTAGATGTGCACCACCACTCCCGGCTCCTTCTCACACGAAAGGCATTAAACCAACTTCTTGCAGGTGGGGGTGGACCAGATTCGGCCAGAGAACCCAGTTCCCTGAGATCACACTCGAGGGCCTTTCTGGGGAAGTTTCCAAAATACTGTCCTATGGGCAGCACTATCAGCCCAGCTCAAATGTGGCTATGCTAATATAATATAATTCTCTCTCATTCTTCCTCTCCCTCGCTCCTTCTCTCCACTCCCCCTACCCTAGGCTGGCCTCTCACCATGTAGCCCAGGCTGGCTTCCATCTTGCTTCGATCCTCCTGACTCAGCCTCCTGAGAGCTAGAATTACAGGCTTGTGCCCCCATGCCTGACCACAGAAGTCACCTGACTTCTCTGGGCTTTAGATTTCCTCATCTGCCAGACGAAAAACTGGGGACAGGAGAAAAGAAGACTCAAGGGATGGGGCTTCAGGGGCTGGGGCTGAGAGGTGTGCAACTTCCTTCCTTCCTTCCTTCCTTCCTTCCTTCCTTCCTTCCTTCCTTCCTTCCTTCCTTCCTTCCTTCTTTCCAGAGAGCTTCGTTTCCCTGGGTCGGGCGGGCAGGGTGGGGCTGAGGGGGCGCGGGGCCCTCACCGCAGAGGCCGGGCGCGGCTCCCGGGACAGCGGTTGCCAGGCGGAGCCGAGACCGCAGCGGGAGCGAAGAATTCCAGGACGGGGCGCACAGGGCGCGTTCCAGCCTGAGGGCGCCCCCAGCGGCCTCCAGGCCGCTGTCCCCGAGCAAGCATCTGCCAGACATAGCCGCCCGGCTTCCCGCGCCTGCCAGGCCCGCTCCCCGAGGGACAAGGATCGGGGTGCTCTGGAGATCGGGGTGCTCCGGGGAATCGGGGTGCTCTGATCCTTCCCGGCTGGATCACAGCGCGCAGAGCCCAGTTCCTCCCACCGCTCGGACCTGGAGAAGGGCCGCCTTCCACCTCCTCAGGGGTGACCCCCAACCCTCCCCAGGGAACCCCCCAAGACGAGGACTCCACTTCCCCCGAGCCTGGCAGGAGGAGGTCAGCACGTCCGCGGAAGGCGTGGACTCCGGGCCGTGGAGCGCCCGCGGGGAGGAGTTCCCCCGTGGGCCTCTAGGTGGCAGGATGCATCTCGGGGACTCGGGCGAGACGCCCCCTCCGGGCTGGGCTGCGCGCGGGGCGGGGCGGGGCGTGGGAAGGCGCCGGACACCCAGGAACCGCGAGGTCTTTCCCAGGACCCCACGGAGCCCCGGAGAGGAAAGGGCCCGGCTGGAGCTGGCGCCCTGGCTCCTTCCTGGGCAACACACAGATAAGTCTGGGAGCTTCGGTCCTCCTTGTAGGAACAAAACTGTCCCCAGAGCCCGGTGTCCTGAAGCCAGGCTTTGGAGAGCCGGGAAACACCAAGACAGAGAGACCCGGGTAAGGGGAGCGCAGGAGGTCAGCGGAGATCTCCAGGTGAAGGGCTAGGCCACCCTGAAAACACAAAACCACTGAAATTTTATCGGAGCTAATGAGACCTGATTACAAAACATACCTCAGAAAAATCAGTGGTTTTTTCTTTTTTATCCTAGGAGTGAGCAATTCATAAAAAGTTTCTGCCCTGTAACTGTAGCAACAATGAACCAAAGAGCAGAAGGACTGCGTTCCTTGGTTTTCAATGGGTGACGCCCTGCACTTCCCAGGGGGGAGTCCACAACCAGGAGGCCCTCTCCACGGGAGGGCCAGGACTAATACAGAAGGGGGAAGGGGGGCGCGTTTCATGCTTAGGCACAGAATCAAGGCACCGAGTTCAAGCACTGATGATTAAATTGTTTATTTCCATAATTTAAAAAAATATTAGGGTTGGGAGAATAGATGAGCTCAGAGCTACAGTGCTTGCCTGGCATGCAGGAGGCTCTGGGTTCTGTCATTGGAAACTAAAGTAAAAAAAAGAAAAAGAAAAAGACCCAGAAATAAATGTAACAATAAGCATGCAGTCGGACAGTGTGATGGTGCTGGCCTATAATTCTGCACTTGGGGAGGCTGAGGCAGGAGGTTTGAAAGTTCAAGCCCAGCCTGGGCGATTTAATCGCTTAGCAAGACCCTGACTGAAGAAAAAAAACAAAGAGGGCTGGGGCTTTAGCTAAGTTCCAAGGCCCTGAGCTCAACCCGCAGGGCCACAACTAAAATAGCAGACACCCAGGCTGGTATGTGTAACCAAGAAATTCGGGGAGCAGGGCTGGGCAAGGCCACAGGCAGGCCCAGGGAGAGGGCTGAGCCCTTGCTCTCCTCAGCCCTCTGCTCCAAGCTGCACCTGGGTTCCCCAAAACACAGGCGGGGTGACTCTGGGTTCGGGCTCCCAGGAGAAGTCGGCCAAGCTTCCTGGCTACTTTGTGGTTGAAGTTACCTGTCGGGGAATACACCTCCAGAGCAAGAAGCATGAAGCTGAGTCAATCAGACTCAGGCTTAAAGAGGGCCTGGTTTCTCGTACACGTGAAACCCAAAGTATAGGTAAGTTAAAAAGCAAATTAAAAAGATGGACAGTAGAAAGCATAGATCTTGTGAAAATGGGGACCAAGAGATAGGGTTGGGGGGAAGAGGGAGGAGAAAGAGTTAGGACCCCTGCTCTGAGTTTACAGACCTGGCTCATCCTTGAGGTGAGACCCTAAAGTGTGCAGGGCAGGTGGCATCTGAGAGAAGCCACCAGCCCCTGAGAGAGAGGAGATGTCCTCCCTGCCTCCCGGAGCCTATAAACACCAGAGAGGCTGAGGGGTAAGTCACCCCCAAAGACACCTCTGAGGTCGTGCCTCAGTGGGCAGCAGGCCAGTGGGAGCCTCACTACGCCCCCTCCTCGCCCTGCCCGTGGCCTGATGGAGCAGGTCTGGGGCCCACGCTCCGGCCCCCGCTCTGTCTTTGTTCCCATTGTGCCCCAAGAGCCCCTCCCAGCTCCCAAACGCCGCATCCTCCCCGATTGCGCCCCTCCTGCTTCTCCTTCAGGGCTCAGGTTTAACATCATTTTCTGGAGGAAATCTCCAGGCAGCACCCTATTCTTTCTGCTCACAATTCCAGATAGGGGATCGTTAAATGATAATTATAAAATGGCAGGATTAAGTAGGAGCTGGAGGTTTCCAGGAATAAAGGGAGCCAAGCATGCCCCAAATCCTCCAGTGTGAGGAGTGGCTCCACCCCTCAGTCACCAGGCCCAGGTGAGCGCGCAGAAAGACAAAGACCAGCGAAAGAAGACAGAAAAGCGAAATCCACGTCCGAAGACATAAAATCGGGTGACCTTTAGCTGAGGCCTCTAGAGGTTGGATCTCAAAGCCAGGAGTAAAACCTGAGACCTCTTTTAAAGCAGGGGCCACACTTTGGGGAAGGCGGGAACTACAAAATTATCCCCCCATCTACTACTAGGGATTGGGCCCAGGGCCTTTGCACTCACCTCATCCCTAGCACCAAGGTGTACTTTTAGTTCAATTGTCCATGCTGGATTAGAAAAACATTTTCTCTTTTTTTCCCCTATAATCTTTTGTTTTGTGCTTTATTTATATATTGGACTTTTCATATAAGAGAAAGCATGTGATATTCAAGCCTGTGTGTCTGATTACTTCACTTAACATTATGGTCTCAAGGTACATTCATTTTCCTAAAAATGACTGAAGTTTACTCTTCTTTATGGCAGGGTAGTACTCCGTTGAGTATAAATAAAAAGCACAAATGTTACATTACCATCCATGTGAAAAGAAAAGAAACAAGAAAATCTTTGTACTATCAAAACAGCTTTGACTTTGACTCTGAACGTACTTTAGATCTGGAACCACAGAGTTGCTGATACATCAGGTAATCAATTTTTAAGCAAATGCTATATGCCATGCACTGCCCTGAGTGCTAGGAGTGCTTCCCTGAGCTTGCATTCTAGAATGAAGTGACAGACACAGAGATAAATGCAGGGTCAGACATCTGGAAGTTAATCAGAACAGGTGTGGGGATGTCGGTGTTGGGGAGCTGGTGTGGCTTTACACCTTGCTTCCAGACAGCCCCTGGGAGTACATCTGGCAAACACCTGGACAGCCATGGAGACCCCTGCTGGCTCCCCTGGACCCAGATGTGTCACCCAGTGGAAATGGCAGAGATACCGACTGGGTGAGCGACAGGGCTGGGGGTGACACAGGAGGAGAGGTCTGCAGGAGAAAATGAGCAGAGACCAGGCACGGTCAGTCCGAGTCTCACCAGCAGCTTTGGACCTGTTCTGAAGGTGTTGCAAAAAGAGTGACACAGTATTTCTGAACCTGCGCCTCATATGGGGAGTCTTTGGTATAATTAATATTTCAGAAATGTTCACACTGCCCAAAGAGATTTACAGGTTGAATGCAATCCCCATCAAAAGGACAGTAACATTCCTCACAGAACGAGACGCACCGAGGACCCCAAATAGCCAAAGCGAGTGCTGTGGTTTCAGACTCATATGACTTTGGGCGGGGCTTTTGGTTTTTGGAGGGTGACAGGCTGGGCCTGTAGCAGACTGGCAGCCAGGAGGGGGCCCAGCTCCAGGGCAGGGCCTGGAAGGTTACAGCTCCCCCGGGCTCCTCCCTTCTGTCCCTCTGCTGCCCCAACCCAGGGACTTGAGCAGCTGGTCCCTGCTCTGCTCCTCTACTGGGAACTGAAACCTCTACAAACTGTGAACCAAAACAAACCTCTTGCATAAACTGTGGATTCCAAACACAGAGTCTCAGCCACTAGGAAAATGACTCAGCGATCCAGAGCTGAAGAACGAAGCTGTAGGTGTCCTGATATCAGACTTCAAGACATACTGCAGAGCCACAGTAGCTAAAGCAGCATGGTGCTGGCATAAAAACAGAGAACAGGTCAACAGAATGGGGGTCCCAGAAAGAAACCTAAGCACTTACAACTGATTCTCCACAAAAGGTATAAGAAACATACACTGCAGAGCTCACTTCTCCAGCAAATGGTTCCAGGAAACACTAGCTGTAGCATAAGATGGACAACTGGTTGACCCCCATCTCTTGCTATACGAAGATCAACTCAAATGGGTCAAATACCCAAATGTGAGACCCGAAGCTCTGAAAGTACTACAACAAAATGGGGAACACTTTGAGACACTAGTACAAGCAATAATCTTTTGGATATGACTCAAAGATCACAGAAAACAAAAGCAAAAATAGACAAGTGATATTACATCCAGCTAAAATCTTCTGTGATGGGCATGGTATCACATGTCTATAACTCCACCACTTGAGAGGCTGAGGCAGGAAGGTCACCACAAGATTGAGGCCAGCTTGGGCTACATAGTGAGTTCAAGGCCAGTCTATACTACAAAGCAAGACCCTGCCTTTAAAGGCCAAAGTAATAAAATAAAATAGTAGCTTCCCCACAGCAAGAGAAACAATCAACAGAGTGAAGAGATAACTCACAGAATGGGAGGAAACATTTGACAACTATTCTCGTGATAAAAGATTAACATCCAGAATACATAGTGAACTCAAAAGACTTAAAAACAAGCATGTAACTCAATTTAAAAATGGACAAATGACCTGAATAGACACATCTCAAAGGAAGAAACACAAATTGTCAAATGCATATGGAAATGCAAACCAAAACCACAGTGAGGCATCATCTCAGCTCAGGTTCCTTTTATTTTTTTAAATGCTGGCAAGGATGTTGTCATAGTTACCTTTCTCTCATTGCTGAGACAAAATACCCAACACCCAAAGTTTAAGGAGGAAAGCTTTATGTGGCTCACAGTGTGTAGAGGTTTCAGTCCATCATTGGCAGGCTCCTGGGCAGGCCAGCATGGCAGGGGAAAACAGTCCACGGTGGGCAGAAGGTAGCAAAGCAACGAGGGATGCCACAGCTCTCTTGGTCCCTTACATCTTCCCCGGGCTCCTAGAGCAGGCAGCAGTCACACCCTTAATCCTATTGCCCTTGGTCTAGTGTTGCACCTGCACTGTGAATCTCAGTGTCACACACGCTCTATCCAAGCCACCTCTGAAAAACCCCCACTTCTGACCACTTGAGGTTTTGTGGAGACACTGAGACATGAGCCATAACAGATAGGGAGATAATGGGACTCTTGGACATTGCTGTTGAGAAGGTAAGTTAGTGCAGCCGTTCTGGAAAGCAGTAGAGAAACTGCAAACAGACCTGTCATGTGATCCAGCAGTGCTGCCTCTGAGTGCACTGAAATGACTGAAAGAAATGAGCTGGTACAGGGTTTCTGTTTGCTGCCTGCCGTGCCTGCAGCAGCAAACAGAAACCCTGAAATGACACCCAGCATTTGAGGCAGATTTATTTTACGTTGATGGGAAAAGATTGGGATCATCCCCAAAATATCAGGCCCAGATCTCTGGTGGATCTGCGGCTTATATTGGACGAGCAAGCAGGAAGCACAGAAGCAGGGTGACCTGTCAGTGGGGGTTGGTTTATTCAGTGTGCATTGTAGTGACCAGCTCTGCATCACGGTGACCAGCCATTTCTAGGAGACCAAAAACTACCAGAACTGGAACAGGAATTAATACCTGGGCAATCAAGAAACCAAAGTATCCTGGCAGAGGAAGGGGGACACATTTTCTGTTACACTTGTGGCACCACTCACAAGACCTGAGACATGGGCTCAGCCAAGGAGCCCATCAACAGATGAAAGGAAAAGTATTTAAAAAATTGAAATAGAACAAAATAAAATAAATGAGCCTGGCGTGGTGGTGCATGCCTGTGGTCACAGCACTGTGGAGGCTGAAGCAGGTGGATCACTTCAAGTCTGAGGCCAGCCTGGGCTGCATAGTGAGACTCTGTCTCCAAAAAAATAAATAAGTAATAAGAGAATAAGGAATCTAGGCACTGCTTGACTGGGTGATTTTAAATGAAGGTTTCTCTAGATGACAAAACTAAGAGAAGCCAGGAAATAACTAGACTAAGAATCAAGAGAAGGATTCTGGGCTGGGGGTTTAGCTCAGTGGCATAAGTGCTTGCCTTGCAAGTGCACGGTCATGAGTTTGATCCCTGGTATCAAAAAGAAGAAGGGTTCCTTTTAGAAGCTATGCCAGACATTAACGTCAGTAAGGGGCAGATTGGGTTCTAACAAAATTCTGTCTCTTTGCCCAAGTTCCCCTCACAAACATGGCCTATTCGTGTATGTGGTATAAGGTGTGTGTGTGTGTGTGTGTGTGTGTGAACTAGGGGCTGAACCTGGGGTCTTCACACTGAGGTACAGCCCAGATTTTTTATTTTTTAATTTGAGACAGTCTTGCTACATTGCTAAGCCGCCCAGGCTGAGCTTGAACTTGTGATCCTCCTCCTACCTCATCTGTTTGGGTTTTTTTTTTTTGTACCATGGATCAAACTCACAAACCGCATGCTTGCCAGGTGGGTGCCTGTGCCACTGAGCTATATCCCCAGCCCTTTTTATTTTTCTTATTTTTATTCTGCTTATTTTATTTTATTGCTTTTTTCTAAGTGCCCCCACCTGCTTTTCAAGCCAGGGTCTCACTGTCTAGTCCAAACTGGCCTTGAACTTACTGTGCATCCCCAGCTGGCCTCAAACTATTGAGTCTGCTGCCTCAGCCCCTGAGTGCTGAGATTGCAGGTGGTGTGTGCCACCAAGGCCAGCGTCTTAGCCTTCCTTATTGAAAAATGCCTCAATGTTTATGCATACATTTATGATTTATGCACTTTTCTGTGTATCATCATATTTTACCATAAAAGTGTTTTTAAAAATAGGTAGCCAGATGTGTTAACACACGCCTGTGACCCCAGCACTCAGGAGGCTGAAGCAGGAGAATTGTGGCGAGTTCAAGACCAGCCTGGGCTACAAAGTGAGCTCAAGGCCAGCTTGAACTTCATAGTGAGACCCTGTCTCAAAGAGACAAAACAAACAAACAAAAAACAAAACATTAAAAAAAAAAAATATATATATATATATATATATATATATATATATATATATATATATGCGCAGGACAGCTTCAGCAATTGACTCCCTCTCAATCCTCTCCGCTGTCTCGGAATCAAACCCTCACACTTGACCAGGACAATAATCAGTGCATCCTGGGCCTGCTCCTCTGTGGGCCTGGGTGCTGGGATTGCGGGGGAGCGGGACCCTCAGATCAGTGACACGCAGTGACCCCTGACCCCAGAGGCCTGCAGCTGCAGAGCCGCACGCCTGCCTCTGGGCGCGCAGCCTCTGTCGCCGCCGCAGTGACCTCGGGGCCTGTCCTCCAGGAGCCCTGGGTCCTGGCTGTCACCGTGGCTGCCACTGTGGTCCGGCACTGTCCTCTTCCCCCTGCCCCTTTCTCCCAGAGTGCCCCAATCTCTTTTGTTCCACTGACAAGAGCCAGCCTGTGCTTCGCCCTCCCAAACCTTCCAAGTTCATTACTGCAGATGGCCCGGCTGGGGTGGTGGTGGCAGGGCTGATTATGCAGCCTCTAGGACAGGGGGGCAGTCATTCCGCAGCAGTCGGCTCCAATTAGGAGCCCAGGGCCGCTTCCCTCAGGAGCCCATTCACAAATTGGTGCTACAGCAGACTGGGGGGGGCGGTGCTGCATGGGCCCAAATACCTTTGGACCACCGGATAATTTGATAATTTGGAGGAGAAACAGTGCAGAACAGCGGTGCATATGTGCATGTGTGTGTGTGTGTGTGTGTGTTGGAAGTGGGAGTGGCAGGTGGTTAGGGAGGAGGATTTGACCCCAAATCCCTGTACTGCATGAGAAAAAAAAAAATCTTTTGTTTTGTTTGAGACAGAGTCTCACTATATAGCCCAGGCTGGCCTTGAACTCACAGCAGTCCTCCTGCCTCAGCCTCCCAAGTGCTGAGATTGCAGGTGTGCACCACCACACCCAGCCCAGAAACCTTCTTGATACTGAGCGATGCCAGTCCCTTTTGTGCTAAGTATCACCCCTGCAGGACTTGCTTTGTCACCAGAGCTAGGTCACCTTGGCTCAACCAGCCAAGGTGAGGATTCTCCAGAATATTTCACAAGTTTTAGCTCCAGAGAGTTTTTAGAGACAGGGGCCAGAGCAACCAACCAGTGCCTCATTTTCCTATTGTGGCAAAAATAATTGTAAATCTCTGTGTTAAGAGGGATGTTAGGAATACTGCCTTGCATCAGCCGTCAGGTATAAGTATGAATTGCACCTCTGAGATTTTTTTAAATTCCGAAGTTTCTGAGTCACAAGTTAGTTTGTGTTTCTAAGGAAATGACCTGTGGGAAATTCAAGTTGCGCTATCAGAAGGGGAGCGAGTCCTCTAACAAGGACAGGGGAAAGGAGGGGAGAGCAGAGGAGGGGAGGGGAGGGGAGGGAGGGGAGGGGAGGGGTAGCAGGAGGTGCCCTTCGGGGAGGGTGCTGCTCTGAGCCTGTGGCCTCTGGGGCACGAGCTCTGTCACCTCTGCTTTTCGGTCTTGTACCAGGAACAAGGCCCCTGAAACACACCGGGTTCGGAAGGCCTCAGCAGGGAGTTTATCCCCCTCCTTCCCTGCTCCCTTTCTTCTTTCTTCCCTTCCTGTCCTCCTCCTCCTTGCTGGGGCTGGGGACTGAACCCAAGATGTGGCACGTGCTAGGCTCGCGCCTTGCGCTACACTCCCGGACTTTCCCATCTGCCTCTTGTCCATCTGTCCGTCTATCCCCATCTACCATCTGTGTGTGTGTGTCTACCTGTCAGTTCTCCGTCTTATTTAGAGGCAGGGTCTTGCTAAGTTCCCCAGGCTGGCCTTGGGCTTGTAACTCTTTCCAGCTCCTAAATAAAATGTGTCCCTCACAAGAGCCATTGAGAGAGGAAGTGGGGGAAGGAGGGAGGAAGGAGGGAGGGAGGGCTCTGAGACTCTAGCAGGTGGCACCCGTCAGGCCAGGCCAGGGCTCGGACCTGGCTGTTTGGGCACAGGGATCTGGGCAGAGCAGACGAAGCCCTCTGGTGGCCCTGTAGGCACCGGACCCACACAAGCTGCCCACGGGCGCTCAGGCCCGATGCCTGGCTGTCAGCCTTGGAATTGACACTGTGCTTAAAATCTGCGGCTCAGTGGCAGAGCTCCTGCCTTGCATGCACAAGTCGCTGGGTTCGATCCCCAGCAGCACCACCACCGCCAAAAAAAATCCTCAGAGGGATGGTGCATTCTGAAGAGGTGACGCATGTTTAAAGTGAGAACTACACCGATTCCCCGATATGACCATTATGCACTGTGTAGACGGACTGAAATGTCACACCATAGCCTATAAACATTAATTAAAAAATTTAAACCTGGCCTGGGGAGCACGTGTCTGTATTCCCAATACTTGGGAGGCTGAGTCAGGAGGATTGCTTAGAGTTTGAAACCAGCTTGGGCTATGTAGGTTGTTCAAACTCAAACTATGTAGCAAGACTCCATTAATAACTAAATAAATAAATTACTTACCACAAGTTGAACTCATGCTGAGTATTCACCAGGTTTTTTTTAAAAAAAAAAAAAAACCAAAGTAATATAAAACTAACTGCATGGCAAGATTTTTGAGAGTTGGGGGGGATGCTTAGAATTCCAGTAGGGAGTTTTTCAACAGGAAGGAATAAAGGGTCACTGCTGTAAGACGTTGTGTGGTTTTGGCAGCGAGCGGCCTCCCGTCTTCCTCGTCCTGGGACTTCTTGTTCCCCCCAAAACCCCGCCAGCATGTTCCGGTGCTCGCTGTCACCGTCACACGTTTATCCCGTCAGATCCCGGACCAAGCCAGGGGACAGCACCGTTCTCCTTAGCTGAGAGGTAAGAGTGCAGGGGGTGGTGGGTCAAGGCTAAGCAGCTGCTCGGTCAGCGCTGGCGAGCAGAGTGGGGTGAGTCCATGCAGAAGTCTGATCCCGAATCCTGTGCCTTTAGCCCTCCTCTCAGGCAGGAGGCCCTGAAAGGCTCCCCTGCTACACCGACCACATCTACAGGGACCCTGAAGGACGGAGACAGGTCCGGCACAGCGGCCCACAAACAGCCAAACTCAACCATGCAACGATGTGCAAGATACCTGGGTGAGGCCGTGCACCCCTGTAATCCCAACTTGGGAAGCTGAGGCAGGAGGATCGCTGAGAGTTCGAGGCCAGCCTGGGCTACAGAGTGAGTTCAAGGCCAGCTCTGCACTACATAGTCAGACCCTGCCTCAAAAAATAAAAAACCAAACAGACGTGTGGGAAGGCTGGCTTCATGGGGGTTTCGTGGCCCCCTATTTATCCTGAGTGCGAGGCTCTGGTGTGTGGCACACCCGGGGGCGGGTGATCCGGGGAAGGGAGGGCTGAGCAGAGCCTCCAGGTGGATTCTGGGGAAGGAACTAGCGCCCCCTTTCCATCCTTCTTCCGTCCTTTCCTTTCTCCCTGCTCCATCTCTCTTTCTTCATCCAGCAGAAACCTATGGGAAACGCCGGCCTCTTCCTGGGCTGAAACCTGGAACTTTTTTTCATGATTTCCAAGAGGCAGGTGTTGATCCCCGCATTGTCTGGGACGGGGGAGCGCAGGGCCCTAATTATCTCTCCTGGCTGCGCTTCACATGCACCCGACAGGAAGGCCCGGCCTCCAGCTCCCGCTCCGCCGCCCGCCAGCCTGTTATTTGGGGTTGCAGGAGGCTCGGCCCGGCCCGCGGGATCAGTGGGAAAAGGCGCAGCTGCTCGCCAAGAGGCTGCGGTCGCCTGCAGTTGTCAGGCCCCTGCGTAATGGCTATTTAGCCCCGCGTAATTGGCACCTGGGCTCCCCTCGGCCCGCGCTCCCTGGCGCTTCCCACCGCCGCCACCCTGGGCACGGCCGGGCACCCTGAGGAGGGCGGCTGCCCGGGACCCCAGCCCAGAAACCACTGGGGGCGCCCGCGGTGATCGCCGGCTGAGAAAAGGTGGCGCTGCCCCTCCACTGGGCGGTGTCACCGTGCTGGAGACCCGGACCCCGGGGCACAGCTGTGCCGGCTCAGCCCGGGCATCTGCCTGCTTCCCATGCAGAGCTTTTCGGCGCAGAGAGGTACACTAGGGACGTGTACCTCTGCTTCAGGGTATTTTGGGGCTGTTTTTGTTTTTGAGACAGGATCTTGCCATGGAGCTGAGGCTGGCATTGAATTTGCTATGTAGCCCAGGCTGGCCTCATACTCTCAGGGATCCTCCTGCCTCAGCCTCACGAGCGCAGAGATTGCAGGTGTGTGCCACCCAAGCCAGCAGCATATCTATGTCTAAACCACTTCTTATGTGAAACAATAAATGGATAATCTAAGGAAGGAAAAACGGAGGAGGAGGGGGGGGAAAGGGAGGGAGGGAGGGAGAGAGATAGGTAGGGGTGATGGGAAACAAAGACAGGGAACCCCGCAGCTCTTGGGAGGCTGAGGCAAGAGGATCACTATGAGTTTGAGATCAACCTGGGAGGGCTACACCGTGAGTTCAAGACCAGCCAGAGCTACAAAGTGAGACCCTCTCAAAAAATAAATAAAAAAATTCTAAAAAGGACAAAGAAACACACCAGTGCAAAAGGAAAAATCCCCACACAAAGCATCATGAACCAAGCCAAGTGTTATATAAAAAACACATTATAACATGAACCAAACTGACAAATATACTTGAACTCGGAAAACCTCGATTGGAATTTGACCCGATCTATTATTTATTTTGACCCAGATTCTCCCCACATACTCCCAGCTGGCTCTCGACTCAGGGTCCTCCTGCCTCAGCCTTCAGAACGCTGAGATGACCTCACCCAGCGAGCCCCGGCTGGACAGAGCTCCCCGGGGAGCTACACAGTCACAAAGCTCGACAGTCCTCAGGGTGGTCCTCTCACCTGGTCAGACTTAGGCAAACAAGTCTTGCTTTTGTTGCTACATGGCTCAAGGGGTTGGTCACCCAGAGCCCATGGCCAGGACATTTCTGAGACCCTCACGAGAAAGGTTGCAGATCCCGGGAGCTCTGAGCCAGGGCACCATGGAGACAGGGAGTGGGCCTGGGGACCTGTGTCTGGTGGCCCTGCTGACAGCGGCCCCTTGAGAGAATGAAACTGTCCCAGCACCTTCTAGGGAAGGACCACTTGGCCAGTGTGGTGCGTGTGCACCTGTAATCCCAGCCCTGAGGGAAGCTGAGGCAGGAGGGTCACAAGTTTAAGTCCCACCTGCCAACTTGGGGCAAGGTAGTGAGACCCTGTGTCGAAATAAAGTCAGAACAGTTGCGGGTGTAGCTCTTTGCAAAGGCCCTGGGTCCTATCTCCAGAGCGGGTAAGCACACACACGCACACACATGTAAGGAGCAAAAGCTTGATGCCAGATTCATGTGCTCCTGTGGGGTGCCCACCACTGCTGGTGGCAGCCCGGAGCTCACAGTTCACTGCCTGCAGCCCATGGTGCCTGGAGGGAGCGCAGGGCACACAAGGGGACCTGGCACGGCCACCAGGGCTGGACAGGAAGCAGAACCCTCACCACGGGCAAGGCCCAGTACTGTCCTCAGTGCTAGGTACACACAGTATCCTGAATCCCCGTACAATTCCAAAGGTGAAAGGACCTCTGTTCCTGTACGAAAAGAGAGAAAACAGAGGGCACAGTGGCATACACAGTTCGTCCTGGCACTTGGAAGGCTGAGGCAGGAGGATCGCTGAGTTTGAGGCCAGCCTGACCCTGTCACACAGCGAGACCCTGTCTCAAAAAACAAACCCAAACAAAGCAAAACAAAGAGCAAAAGAGAAGAAAAGAAGGAGAGAAAACTGAGCCTAGACAAGGAGAGGACCAGTCTGTGGATATAGCTCAGTGGCACAAGCACCTGCCTGGTAAGCAGAAGGTCCTGAGTTCCCAGTACAAGAAAGAAAGAAAGAAAGAAAGAAAGAAAGAAAGAAAGAAAGAAAGAAAGAGCAAAAAAGCAAAGCAAGGGTCTTGTCCAGGGCCACAGTGACCGGTGGGAGCCCCAGGCTCCTGTCACAGAGGTGCAGGTGTCACATAGCCAGGGCCACAGCAGGTGAGCCACGAGGACAGGGCCCAGCACACTCCAAGGACAGGTGACCTGGAACCAGGCTGCAGAGTCCAAATAGGTGATTGTGCGGATGGGAGACCCTGGCCTGGGCCTGTCACCCACATCCGGTTAACAGTGGGATGTGAGTGGGTTTGGAAGAACATGACTTCCACGCGGAAGAGCTTCCCAAGCACCCAATGTCTGCTTCCTGTGGCCTGTCAGTATCCACACCACACAGGACCACCCAATAATAAGAGTATAAACGCCCACATCACAGCTTGAACAGCTAAAACTCCCTTTGATTGCTCTTCAATATTCTTATGAGGTTGTGCTTCCGGGTAGTGTAATCCTTCTCAGAAGCAGTAAATGGAAACAGCCATCATTTACGCAGGGCATAACCTATACAACTGTTCCCGCCCAGCCTGCCTGTGCCGTTAGTGTTATCTGTGCGGAGTAAAAGGCTTCACTGGTGATGCTCTTTCTGTATGGACCATCGGGATTATCTGATCTGGCTGCCTTTAAGGACACACAGGGAAACACCTCCCTTCCCAGGAAGACGGATGCTATTCCATTACCTCCTGGGGATTCCTTCATTTATTAACTAACTCATTTAACAAACACTACCTGAGTAACAACTGTGGCTTAAACTCTGCACTCGGCCATGGAAAGAACCAGACAAAGATAAATACCACTGGAAATTAGCCTCCTGGGGCTTGGCCAACTAACAGTGTCAGAGAAAACCTTGATTTTCTTCATGAAATAATACACAAACCTTCTACTATTTTCCTCTTCTTTCATCCACAAAGTGACGGTAGCACACAAATCCCCCACATCTGGGGACACTGGCTACTTTACAGAAGACGGCCAGCAGCGACATCCTCCAAGCCAACCCCGTCCTTTCCCGTTGTGGCCTGGTCCATAGCTGCTCACCTTAGAAAGGGCCGGAAATGGTGCTTCCGGCTTTGGCTAATCCAGTTTCCAAAACATACCTGACAATGGAAACTTTTTTTTTTTCCTCCCAGAGATTTTTTTCCAGAACTAACTTTAGGGACCTGAGCTCACAGACCACCTGGGGTAAAATCAGAGTCCCCGGGGGCACCAGGGCAGTGTCCATGTCTGCAGTTACAGGACAATCAAATCCGGGGACACCACAGGTCTTCACTCCCTGCCGCCTCCCTCTGACTCTTGGGCCCCCTGTTTGGAAAGGACCCACCTCCCTGTTCGCTACCATCTACCTTTTGCTCTGCTCTTTGTTTATACTCTGGGTCCCTGGGAAGCAGGGGCGGGTGTGCTGGTGACAAAGTCCTGAAATGAGACTCAAGCACCTAAGTGCCGGCGCTGGTGTCCCCTGGGGCTGAGGAGTGAGTGTCAGGACACCACTTCCCTCCCAGGCACATCTGTCAGGCTGGGTGTGGGTTACACTGGACCTCACCACCCTGAGGGCACCCTGGCAGCATCTGAGGGCAGCTTTGCTTGGAAACAAGCGGGACCACTGCTGACAAGAAGCAGGCAGGGAGCAGGGGTGCCACCATGCCAGCATGCAGGGAAGCATCCTACCTTGAGGGTCATGATAATCTATTGTTAAAGGTCGTTTTTCATTGTTGTTATTTTGTATTTTGAGACAGGGTTCTGCTAGTTAGTCTGGGCTGGTCTCAAATTCAGGGCAACCCTCCTGCCTCAGCCTTCCCTGAGAGCTGGGATTATGAGTATGGGCCACTGTGCCTGACTGGCAGTTTTCAAAGCTTATTTTTGCGTCAGCTGAACTTTGTAACTGTACCTTCTTCACCCAGTTACAGGGCTCCCAAGTCACAGTGAGAAGCTGATGCTGCTCTGTGGAGGTGGCTGAGGGGACAAGCAGGGGACACGGCCTCGGCCCTCAGCCCGGAGCTGGCCGGCTGGGCTCCCCAACTGGGCCCTGATGCCCCAGGTCCCACCGGGCACCCCGCCCACACCCGGGAGGCCCTGACTCGGTTTGACAGAATCAGCTCACAGCCCCCGCCCGTGCTCTTCACAAACAGGCCGTTTGCACGTCTTTTTCATGGGATCCGACAAGCGGAAAAATAATTAATGTTACCTCGGCCCCACGGTGACCCTGGCCCCGGTGCACTGCATAGACGCCTCTAATGAGGGCGGGCCAGACCGTTCTCCGGCCTGTCTCCCGCTCAGGGGTGCTCAGGCCTGTGCCCCAGGGAATCCCCCATGTGGAGTTTGGCAGGTGGGAGCTGCTGCGGCTGGCGGGGACCCCTGGATACTGCGGGCTGTTCCATATATTGATGAAAACTGACTCCACGACTGCGATTCAATATGCTCCTTTTCTTTCTTTTGATTTCTTTTCTTTGGGGGAATAGAAGACAGGGGTTCACAGTGTCGTGCAGGTTGACCTTGCATTCACTGTGTAGCCCAAACTGTCCTTTGAACTCACAGTGATCCTCCTGCCTCAGCCTCCTAAATTCCAGGATTACAGGCATGGGCCACCGCACCTGGCTTTCCTTTTCTTTCTTAAGAAAAAGAAAGTGCAGTTTTGTCTTGTTTTTAAATCATAGATGTCTAGATGACAATTCATGATCCTGACCTGAACCTCTACAAGGATAACAACTCTGAAAAAGGATCTAGAAGTTTCTCAAATGGCTAAACACAGAGTTACCATTTGACCCAGAAATACCTACATCTCTTAGTTCTGAGACAGGAAAGCATATGCCAGCACAGAAGGTTGTTCAAAGCAGCATCACTCAGAATAGCCAGGAAATGGAAGGAGCCCAGCTGTTTATACAATGTGTGCTACATCCATGTCGTGGAATATTATTCAGCCAAGAAAAGGATGGAACACTGATACATATAATAACATGAATGAACTTTGAAAACATGCCAAGAAGCCAGTCATACACAAAACATGTATTACATTATTTTTTGTTTATATGAAACACTCAGGCTGAGCAAATACATAGTTTAGTGGTTTCTCAGAGCTAAGGAGACCAGGAGGCTGGACATAAATAGCTAAAGGTATGGGCTTTCTTTTTAAAGTGATGAAAATATTCTAATTTTTTTAAGACAAAATCTCAGTATGTGGTGTAGGCTGGTTTTAACCTTGTTTTGTAGCCCAGGCTGGTCCGGAAGTCACCACCTTCCTACTTTAGTTTCTCACGTGTTGGGAATATTCTGAAATTGATCAGGCTACTGTACATAGATCTGTAGTAAAAACCACCGATTTGTACTTTTGTTTGTTTGTTCCCTTGTTTTGTACCAGGAATCAAACTCAGGACAGTGTGTTTGACAGGCAGGCACTGTGCCCCCGTGCTATATCCCCAGCCCTGTCAACTTTTTAAAATTCAAGCAGCCGGAAGGCTGAGGCAAGAGGATCACTGCAAGTTTGAAGTCAGCGTAGGATACAGAATGAGTTCAAGGCCAGCTTGAACTATACAGTGAGAACTTGCCTCAAAACAACTAAAAATAAGTAGATTTTTTGAGCATGATGGCAGAAGGCTGTAACCCCAGAATTGAGGAAGCTGAGGCAGCACAGTTAAATTTGAGGGGTATGGATTACACAGCATTTCAAGACCAATCTGATCTACACAGTGAGAGCCTGTTTTCAAAACAAAAACCAAAGGACGTGGATTTGCAGTGAAATTGTTATCAGGTGACTCCTAAAAGCGGCTCGCCAAATAAACGTCACCAGATTTTGCGGCACTGATGTCTCCTCTGGAGCTGGTTCTTCTCGCCTCAAACCAAAAAATTGGATGAAACGAGCAAAAAGCAGTGGCAAACTCTATTTGAAAATGTGAAAGTGGAGAGTGAGGGAGGAACTGGCTCTGCAGAGTAAAAGAAGAAAAAGCAAGATAAAAGCACAGCCTGGAGAAAGGGGGGAGGGCAGCCCCGAGGACAGCCACCACAGCCTCTGGGCCTTTATGCCTTGTCCATATCTCTAGGACACCCGAGGCAACCTCTAGGTAGGGGCCCTGAGAGGTGGTGCTGGGATCCCACACCTAAGGCTGACACCAGGCCCAGCCCATCCTACTGAAAACCTGCTCGCCTTCTCCCATAAGCCCCTGTGCGGGGCTTCAGGAACTGTTCTGCGCATGTGCCAGGGATCTTAACAGGCCACACCCACTTCCCCATCCAGTTTCGCCACGCCCTAACCTCCTATGTTAATAAAGTAGAAGTCAAGGGTGGGGGATTTAGCTCAGGGGCATAAGCTCCTGTCTTGAAAGTGCAGCCGTGAGTTCGATCCCCCGGTACCGATAAAAATAAATAAATAAATAAATAAAATAAAATGGTAAAGTAGAAGTCAATTAAAAACATACATGTTGGAAAGGAAGAAAAATCCAAGAACTCTACCAAGAAAGAAAATGCCTGAAATAAGTGAGGTTAATAGATGCTCAGGATTTACAATCAATACACAGAAAATAATCAATCAAATGATTGCTGGCAATGAACAACTGGATAAAAAAATCAGAAGCATAATACTGTTTATAAGTTCAAAAAACACAAAGGAGGAAATACCTGGTATAAATCTGACAGAACATGCACAGGAATCTGCATGCTAAAAACTACAAAATGCTAATTGTGAGTTAATCTCTTTAGTTTGAGGAATTTTCTTTTTTTTTTTTTTTTTTGTTTTGAGATAGGGAGTCACTATGTCACCCAGACTGACCTCGAATTTGCATGGATCCTCCTGCCTCAGTCTCCCGAGGGCTGGCATTATAGGCATGCACCACCACGCCTGGCTTTGCATTTGTTTTTTGAGAAAGACTGGCCCAGGAAGTTCAGACTGGCCCTGAAGTCATGGTGATTTTCCTGCTTCATCCTCCTGAGGCTGGGCGGAATCACAGGCATGGACCACCAGGCCCGGCTGTGATGGCTGTCGTTCTTGTCCATTTCATGGGTTTGAGAGCTCCCTAGGGATTAGTGGAGTGTGTCTAGGTGGGTCTTGGAGGGATTCGTGGTCCTGGAGACTCCATCTGGCCTCACCCCTTCTTTGCTGGGCTCTTCTCCCCTGCTCTGCCTTCTGGCCACCCTAGGATGGGCAGCTTTCCTCCACCGTGCCCTTCTAGACCCGAACCTGTGAACCCCTGAGCTAAAATAAACGCCCTCCTCCTTGAATTCGAGTCAGGTATTCTGTAGCAACAACAGGAAAGATGATTAATACATCATTAAAACAAAAAGTAAAACAGCAACAATAAGCAACTAAGTAAATGGAGAGGCGGGGCATGATTGTGAGCTGGAAGACTCAGCACAGGAAAATGTCAGTTCCCCCCAAACTGCTCCATCAGAGTTCTGGCAGGAGTCTTCCGGATACAGCCACGCTGATTCTGGAGCTTAGCAGGCAAAGGGACCAGAGCACCAAGAGCAAATTTTGAGACAGAGTAAACTGGAAGACCTCGGGTCACCTGATTGTAAGGCTCATATACCTTTGGGTGAGTATCTTTTATCCAAAATACTTGGGGCCAGAAATGCTTCAAATTTTGAATTTCTTTTAACATTTTGGAATATTTTTATACACCTAATGAGATATCTTGGGGATAAGGTCAAGTCTAAAAGATGAAATTCATTTATGTTTCTGACACATACCTGAAGGTAGTTTTATGCAAGATTTTTAACTGGGCCTTTGTTGTGACTGTAACCCATCATAAAATGTCAAAAGTGGAATTTTCCACTTCTGTAATCTCAGCACTTGGGAGGCTGAGGCAGGAAGATTGTGTGAGTCTGAGGCCAGCCTGGACTATATCAAGAGAAAGAAAATTCTACATGTTAACCTTCAAAACGTTTCAGATTTTTAAATTAGGGTTAATCACCCTATATATCTCTCTGGAAGTAACACAGAGCGGTGCTGGCCAAGGGAAAGGCATTTATGACTAATGATCCAGAAGCGTCCAGAGACAGCTCACACAGTTTCACCAACAGGTTTTTATGTTGGCCTCAAACTCGTTGTAATCATTCTGCCTCAGCCTCCCACATGCCAGGGTTACATGCATGGGTTGCCATGCCCAGCTTCACCAACTGACAAAGGTGCAAAAGCGATTCAGTGGAGGAAAGATAATCTTTATAATAAATGTTGAAACATTTGAATATTCATGGGCAAAAAAGGAATCTTGAATTAAGCGTCTTATACAAATATTAAAATAAATCAGACCTAAATGTCAGATGTAAAACTATTAAACTTTTAGAAGGAAACAGAATAAAATGTTTATAATCTAGGACTACTTGAAGAGTTCTGAGACATGACAACAAACACATGATACGCAAGATTTTTTAAAAAATCGATAAATTGCCTTCATCATCTAAATTAGAAATTCTCATTTTATTTCATTTATTTTAAAGAGAATAAAAATAAAACAAGTTTTCAAAACAGGCTAGTAGGAGAGCAACAATAATTAATGCACTGCATATTGTTATCTTCATAGTAGTCACTCAGGCATAAAATATTGCCTAAGAAAATTAGAAATTTTTGCTCTATAGAAATGTTCCTGGGTTTGGGGGTGCCAGAGTCTCTTTCTAAAAGTGGTTTCTAGGTTCTTTTTGCCCTGAACAAAGAATTGGTCAAGGCAAGCACAAATGGCAGTAAGCTTTTACACTTACTAAAGGTGTGGGAAGAAAAGAAGCAGGTATGGGTCAATTAAAAGGAAAAGTAGTACACGAGTCAGAATGGGATCCGAGCACTGTGGGCAGAGCACAGTGGCCCTGACTCGGCAGCGGCCATCATTTGTGTCCCCCACTTTTCAGGGAGCCAGATCTAGGCTGACCCATCCCAAACCTGCTCACATTCTCGCGAGAACTGAGATAGCACTCTCCGACCGGCTCCAAGTGCAGGGCGGTGGGAAACGCTCTGCACGCAGGTCCTGTAGTTTTATAACTGACAGGCTACATCCACTTCTGCAGCCATCACGCATCAAAAAACTTGTGTCAAGGATGTGTAAAGAATATTCTAGGCTGGGGATTTAGCTCAGTGGTTCAAGCGCTTGCCTGGTAAGCCTGAGGTTGTGAGTCTGATCCCCAGTACCAAAATAACAATAATAATACTCTAAGGACAACAGTAAGAAAAAAATCCAGTCAGAAAAACAAACAAACACCTGAAAATACACTTTACCAAAGAGACAATGGCAAATGAGACATAAAAAGATGTTTAACATTAGTCAGTAGGGCAAAAGAGAATAAAAGTATAATGAGATCTCACTGCCAACCACTTAGAATGGTTTCAAGAAGAAAACACTACAGGTGTGGTGGCACACATCTGTAATCTCATCATTTAGGAGGCTGAGGCAAGAGGATCTTTCTGAGTTCAAGGCCAGCCGGGACTCATAATAAGACCCTGTCTCAAAAAAAACAAAACAAAACACAAAAAATGAAAACTGAACCAAGCCAAAGAACAGAAACCATGGGGCCCAAATTCTCTCATGTATCCGCCCACATGCTAGAATCAGTGTGTGGAGAATGTGGTGGCTACAGACCTTTCAGGTAAGAGTGGAACTTGGTGTGTTAAATTTTCAAACAGAGGATTTAGCTCAGCAGCACAAGCACCTGCCTGGCAAGTGCAAGGTCATGAGTTTGATCCCCAGTACAAAAAAAAAAAAAAGAAAATCTTAAATTTTCAGATACAAACTTGACATCACAAGAAAATAAATAGAAATTTTAAGCAGTAAATTTTCAGACGGAATTCTTGAAGTGAAATAAATCAGACACACATGTGTAAGTACTGTGATTGTTCCTCTGATGAGAGAAACCAAAAGGGTAAATAAGGACTTGAAATGTATAATAGATATTGTGGAATAGGAAGAAATGGTTCAAATGGGGAGGGAAATTAGGGGTGGGGGAGGGGGAAAGGAAAGGAGAAAAAAATGAGAAAGAAGGAAAAAGTGGAAAAAAGCTTTTGTAAAAAGGGAGGGGAAGAGAGATTGAAAGAAGGGGAGAAGAATGGGGAAGAAAGAAGCAACAAGATCTATCACATACAGGTATAAATTCCCTATGATGAATCTGATCACTTTGTAAATCTAAAATGTACCAATGGCTTAATTAATTAAAAGAAAATTTCAGGTTGAGCTGGGCATGGTGGTGCACACATGTAATCCCAGCACTCAAGAGGCTGAGGCAGGAGAATTTCCACTTATTCAAGGCCAGCCTGGACTACATAACAAGACCCTGTCTCAAAAAAAAAAAAAAAAAGTGTTCAGATGTCTCAGATCCAAAACTACACAACTATAATCAGCTGGGTGTAGTGGTGCCCACCTGTAATATCAGCAGTCTGGAGGCTGAGGCAGGAGGATTGCCATGGGTTTGAGGCCAGCCTGGGCTATATTGTGAGTTCATGATCAGCCTGAACTACACAGAAAGACCATTTCTAAATGTTATGGATTAAAAACTGGTGGTCAACTTAACACCAGCTGAATTAAATCAGCATGGTGCTGAGTGTAGGTGGCCCAGCTGAGGAACGTTGCCAGCATAAAAAGAGACATAGAGAAGAAGATCGTGGCATTGTGGGTTCTCCAAAGTTGTTGCTGTTTCAGGCTGTTGGTTCTCCTGGAGGAGCCAGTCATGAGAAGCTTCCCCAATATGAGTTTGGTTGTTATCATCAGAGGAGCTCGGGACCTTGTTGGTGAGAGTGGCTGTGGTTCTCTTTGGGGGAGCTCTGGTCCTTACGTCAAGCATCGCTTCCTGGCTCTGGAGTGTACGACTTGTGCCATTTAATCTCCAGGACAAACTCGTCACGCCGGCTTTCTGGCATGTACTCGACTGTTCTTATCATCGGAGGAGCTTGGGACTTCTGTGTCACTGAGGATGGCTGTGGTGCTTTTCAGGACAGCCCTGGTCTTTATTATGAGCTTGACTTCTCGGCTCCAGTGTAGAACCCTCAACCTACCAGCACAGCTCCTTCACCCTGCTGGCATAGACTTTCTGGCTTCTACTGCTGACCTTTGGGCCTTCCCAGCACGGATCTGTAAAAGAGACTGGTGTGAGTCCTTGTTGTGGGCTCTAGACCTCCAGTTGGACTCGTCGGAGGCATTGTCATGGGCTCTAGGTCTTCAGCTGGACTCATGCAGGACATTGCTGTGGGATCCAGGCCCTTGGCTGAATATTCTGGGTCTTTAAGTGTTATGGACAGATTTCCTGCACTTTTTGTGTTAACTCTGGGTGACCATCATAAAACAATATTATAAATTCTGTGTCCTGATTCTAATTGTTCTTACAAACCCTGACTACAACACTAAAAGAAAAAAAAAACCACTCTACCCAAAGCCACAAGGCAAGTCCGTGGGTAAACTCATACATGGCCACCTTGTTCCTGCCCAAGATAACTACTAATTTCATATCCTAAATGAGTGGCATCCCCTGAAGTATAATTCCATAAATACTGTGATCAATGGTGCCCCCAGAGGATCAGAATTCATCAGTTCATGAGTCCTTCCTCAAGAATGTCTCTTCCATTGATAAAATAGAAAGTATTTCATTGAAAAAACTGAATGGAAATATTTCCCACCAGCAAAGCCTGCTTTATCTGGTGGAGAGAGCTGCAGATGTTAATGCTCTCATTAAGGTGCCTCTTTCCCTCCGGGCTTGCTTATCTCTCCCGCCTTACTGCTGCGCAGGGGTAGAGATCTCTGCTACAGATGTGCAGATTGAGCCACGATTCCAGACACCTGAGGAAACCCATTCCCTGAGCACATTGGCTCCCTCCCAGAACCCTGAAGTCCTGCTGTGCTAGCCCGCAAGGCTCCTCTGGTGTGAGAGGTGGGCATTTCCTGAAGAGCAGAGTCACTTCCTGCCCCGAAAGTGGGCTCGTCATTGTGAAGGTAGCTTTAATCCTGGAGTCAGGGGACTCTTCCAGTACTGATTTCTGGCCGTCCAGCAGGACAACCTCTGCTGGTCACAACTGGGCTTTCACAGAGCCAGTCTTCTTGGGGCTGTTGCCCCTACAACAATTTCCCTGCTGGATGCATTGTCTGTCACCTACTCTCAGCAGCATCTCCCTCCTGGGCCTCCTCCTGTCCTTTAGTTGAAACCGAACACCCAGTTGATCTTTCCCCAGGGGTTGTGGTTCCACCCTTCACTGCTTGGCTGATTATTCATTTGACCCGAGTCATATCAGGTGGTAAATTAATAAGATTTATGGTGGACATGATGGTGCACACCTGTGATCCCAGCACTCAGGAGGCTGAGGCAGGAGGGTTGCACGAAATTCAAGGCCAGCCTGGACCACACAGTGCAGTGGTTCCCAAGGGATTATGCCAACCTTCCCAGCACCCCTGGGAGGCAGGCTGACTTGTCTCCATTAAACACAAGAGAACAGAAACCAAGGGACAATGAAATTAGAAGGCAGGAGATGAAGAATGAGAAAGAACAGTCTGCTCCCAGGGCCGCATCTGTCAGTGGGTCTTGTGAGGTTTCACAACTTCCGGGGTGTCCCATGCCACCACTCTGCACCCCATTACTTAGTATCAGATACCTGGGGAAAACATAACCTTTTTCTTTTCCTTCATCTCACAGTGCTGGGGATTGAACACAGGACCTTCACTCTGAACTACCCCCACAGCCTGTTTGTTATTTTTTCTTTTGAGGTCAGGTCTTGCTGAATTGCCTAGGCTAGGCCTGAATTAGCCACCCTCCTGCCTCAGCCTCTCAGAGTGCTAGGGTGACAGGTGTGCAGTGCCATACCATCCTAGAAAGCATCATTTAAGGCGTTATTTCCCCAGATTGGTTAATGGAAAGAGTTGATCTGCAGATCAGATTAAAAATATGGGCTCTGGGGTCCCAGCCCAGATCCCTGAATCTGCATCTCCAGCGCGCAGGCCCGGGTGGCTGGCTGCACATTTCTTTCGGGACATTTGCTTTGGGAAACAGCCTGTGGGGGGAAGGAGCCGCTTATCTGGGCTGTCGATCTGCTCCAGCTCTGAGCCAGGGAAGGTCAGCCGCTGGGGGGCGGAGGAAGGAATGGCGACCATCCCAGCGGATGCGTCCCCACCCACAGGGCAGGCACAGGGGAGGGGACGAGGGGGTGGAAGCGGAGCAAAGGTGCTGGCCGCCCAGCGGCGCCACCTCGCTGGCTCGAACGCTGCAGCTGAGTAAATGCGGAGCTTCCCGGGAGGAACCTTGTGGCGTCGGCGTGGTCTGCATCCCGGGCCCTCGGCTTGCTGGGCAAGTGAGCCTCCAGGTTTCCTGTGCCTGACACAGGAATCGGAGTCGTTAGGGACGTTGTCAGACTTTACAAATAAGGTGCCGAGTACCTGAAACGGTTCCCGGGACCCAGCAAGCATCCAGGGAATATTGCTAGCTATCACGGATTATTATGACAGAAAGGGGTAATAAAGCGCAAGTCGACAGCACAGAGAGAGCAGGCTTCTGAGGCGGGCTAGCGTTTCAGCGCTTGGGGTAAGGGCTTCGCACATGGCTTTGAAAACATCTGTATTTTGAAGTTGTCATAGACTCACAGAAAGTTGCAAAAAGAGCGGAGATAGAGGTTGGGGAGTTAGCTCAGCGGCAAAAGTGTCTGCCTGGCCAGTGCAAGGTCCTGAATTTGACTCCCAGTACCAAAATAAGAAAAAATAGTGAAGGGAAGCCAGGCACGGTGGTGTACACCTGTGAATTCAGCACTCTCGGGAGGCTGAGGCAGGATGGTTGCTGTGAGTTCGAGGCCAGCCTAAGCTACAAAGCGAGATCCTGTCTCAAAAAAAAAAAAAAAAAAGGAAGAGGAGAAGAAAAAGGAGGGGGGAAGATGAAGCCCCCTTTCCCCGCTAGTTTTATTGAGATATAATTGATAATAAAAATGGGGGGTGTCCGGGTGTACAATGCATACATTTGTATTTTAAAATGATGGCTTCCGAGGTGACTTACCCGTCACCTCACCTCACTACCTTGTTGTAAGAGCCAGTCTCTGGGCAACCACAGCTGTAGGGCACCGCATTCCTGCTTGGTTCGTTTCACATGTGTTTTACTAGTGCACGCTGGTGACACAGATTAACCACTTCATCTGGACAGATCTGGGCTGTGCATGACACGCTGGGGTCACCCGCTCCCCGCCGCCTCCCTTGCCTCCCCCCAGTTTTGCATTTTGGGGGGTTTCGATGCAGATGATGTGTTTCAATCACATCCACCTCCTCCCCTATTACCCACCTTTATACCCTCTCTTATTCGCTTCTCCTAGTCTAATAACAGTCTCCCTTTGACTTTCTCATCATCTTTTTTAGATTCTGCATAGTAGGGAGACTCTGTGATATTTGTCCTCCTGCATCTGGTTTATTTTGCTCAACACAATTCGCTTCCCAACAAGTGGCAGAATTCCATCCTTCTTTATGGTCCAGTGATACTCCAGGGCCCCTTTATCCACGCATCTGCTGATGGGCCCCTAAGCTGGTTCCATTCCAGGGCTGCTGGGAATTGCGCCTCGGTAGTGAACCCGGGGTCCCTGCAGCGGTTTCTGCAGGGTTCTCATTTCCTGCCTTCCCCTCACCGGGGATCAGGTCAGTGGGACTCACTTGTGTTCCCAAGTTTCTCCCTGTTGAGCAGGGGCTCCCCTTTTTGCCTACTTTCAAGAGGCCTCCTTTGGGGCTGGGAGTGAGGCCTCGGGGTAGAGCTCTCACCTAGCAGGGCAAGGCCCTGGGTCCATCCCCAGCTCAAGCAAGCAAAATCAAAAAGCCTCCTTTGATAAAAATATTTTCACTTTCAAAACGCCCCTTCTTTTCAGAGATGGCGACGTCATTTATTGTATTCAGTTCCTGAATAGAGCCCTAGGAATAGGAGGGCAGAAAATGTGTTAGTCCAACAGGACACACAAGCAAGGTGATATTTAAACACGTGGCAGCTGGGCATGGTGACACAGGCATTAATCCTAGAACTCTGGGAGGCTAAAGCAGGAGGACTCAAAATCTGAGCCCTGCCCAGGTAATTTTAATGATTTAAGGAGATCCTGTCTTAATCACTCACTCTCTCAATCGGTCAATCAATGGGGAAAGGCTGGAACTGTAGTTCAGGGGGAGGGATTGTGTTCAATGACCAGTACTGGAAGAAGGGCATCCATGTGACAGACTCAAATGCAGTTGCCTTTTAATGTACAGAAGGTGGACGTGGTGGTGCACGTCTGTGATCCCAGCACTGGGGAGGCTGAGACAGGCAGATCGTTGTGAGTTCAAAGTCAGCCTAAACTGCATAGTGAGACCCTACCTCAAAAAACACAAAAATAGCTGGGGATTTAGCTCAGTGGCATAAGCACCTGCTTGGCAAGTGCAAAGTCATGAGTTTGATCTCCAGTATCATTAAAAAAAAAAGTAAATAAATAAATAAATAAACATTAAAATAAATAAAATGTCTAGAAAAGCCCTGTGGGGTAAAGCACTTGGAAGGCTGAGGCAGGAGGATTGCTGCACATTCAAGGCCAGCCTGGGCAACATAGCAAGACCTTGTCTCCATAAATAAATACATAATCCAGGATCAAAAATAAAAGGTTAGGTAATGGAATCTATCTTTTCAGTCATTCTATAATCTCAATGTCACCTTGAAATAAAGAAAGCAAAGGAAGTGAGCACGGTGAGGAGAGAATAGAAACCTGGGTGTTACTACATGAAAACTCCAGCCGTTTGCTCTCCCACGCCTCAGGAAGGACAGAAACCTTAGAAGGAGACCGAGACCTCTGCAAACTCCTGTTCACAGAGCAGAAGGCAGAGCTCCAGCACCACAGGCAGGAAAAGCTGCCCTGGGCTTCTGGTTGTCCAAAGAAACCTTCACCCTGGGGATGGGCGAAGTGAATTGAGCTTCCTCTTTAAGATCCGTGCACCTAATTGGATTTACCATCTGAATGCAGGAAACCTTACCAAGATTATGGAAACAGAAAAGAATTCGAGATTAACACACACTGTACATTTCTGTACAGGTGGCAGGACAATTAGAAATCTAGTTAAGCTGTGGAAAATCTCCCTAAGTCTCGGAGGGATTTAGGCCTTGGTGTGCTTTGCTGTAACCCATCATCAGATGCGTGTTGAACTCGCTGTCGCGCATCCAGGCTCCCCAGGTGCGGGGAAATGATGCACAGGCGAAGAAGAAACGAGCCGTTTCCTCTGATCCGCCTTTTGTGTGGAGAAACCGATCAGGTAGCCCTGGTGCCTGCAAGGGGAACCCCGGAGCCTTTGAATGCGGCTGCCGGGCCCGCGCGCCCATGTTGGAAAAATTGCTCATTTCCCTTTTCAAAACAATTAAGAGCATTTTCATAAAAGTAAAAAGTGGCCAAGAGAAAAGCTTAAAAAAGTTGGAGGGGCTGGGGATTTAGCTCAGCGGCACAAGTGCCTGCTTGGCAAGCGTGAGGTTGTGAGTTCAATCCCTGTTACAAGAAGAAAGAAAGAAAGAAAGAAAGAAAGAAAGAAAGAAAGAAAGAAAGAAAG
>PVLA01002319.1:0-85737 GCA_004027455.1 Hydrochoerus hydrochaeris | reverse complement strand
GAGAGGGGCGGCAGAGCAGGGTCCAGGCAGCGCTTTGCTGCAGCCACTGACCTAGGACAGGCAGGGAGGGAACTTCCCCTTCTTCCGCCTTTCAGTCAGGCTTGCTGTCAGCCCCGGTGGGATTTGGCAGGAGGGCTGCAGTTTGCAGGCTTCTGATAGAGGCAGCCTGAAATCTCTTCCGGAGAGATCCCCGAGATTTGAGGGACATGGGGACTCCCAGAGGCTCTGTGGCATCTCTTTCCCCACTCGAGGGGCACAGATCTTTCTTCCAGGTGTGCTGACCTTGTGCGCCAGCCTGGCCAGCGCGCCACTGACCAGGTGCCCCGTCCAGGGTCACTGGAACTCTTTCCTGTTCCCAAGCAAGCCTACACCGTAACAGAGCTAACAGACACACACACTTGACTTGCCTATAAAGAGGTTTTAAGCCCCAGACGGCAGCCAGGCCAGATGGCCGGCTTCTGTAATTCCAGCTACTGGGGAGGCCGAGGCAGGAGCTGTGTGCCTGGAAATGGGCCAGGTTCCCAAAAGGGGCTTCCTCCTAACAGACAGCATGGAGCGAAGCAAGGCCTCTGGGCTCTTTATCAGGGTTTCATGTGGCTGGAATGAGACTGCTTTAGGGTGCTTCAGGACTAGATTTTTATCTCCTGAATGAAATGCCAGAAAACACACGTTGGATGTCAGAGAATGGAGTTTCCTGCAGAACAGCTTTGCAAATCTTGTAAAATTCCAACCAAGCCCTGGGGATTCAGTCCAGTGCCCTAGGGCAGAAATCTCCCCAGTGCTGGTGGAGATGGGAGATGGGGGAAAACCAGTCTTCCGGGAGCCTCTAAACTGAGGGGCAAAGGTAGGAGGAAAGGAAGAAGTGTTAGCAAGAGGTGTTTGCTTCAGCTGGGATAGAGCGACTACCAAGGAGGCAGCGCTCTGGATGGGGACTGAGTTAAAAAGACCACAAACCAGGAATGGGCATGCATGCTGGTAATCCTGGCACTCAGGAGGCTGAGGCAGGAAGGTTACTGAGTTTGAGGCCAGCTTGAACTCCATGGTGAGACCTTGTCTGAAAGAAAACCCCAAAACCCACCACCCCAGGAAAAATAAAAAGGGCCCAGAGAGTGCTAATGATAGGTGGCTGGACCAGAATGGAAACCGATTTGCAGGAATTATCTGTGCACCTTCCCCTGCACCAGGGGGGTTACAGGCAGGCCCCACGTGGCTCGCAGGAGGGGGAGGGCATACAGATCCAGTGGAGAGGCACACGGAGGGCTCTGGTGCAGGGCTGGGGTTAGGTGATTCGGCCGTGTGTCTGATCAGCTTGGTAGTGGGAAATGCACCGAGCCTCAAAGGCAAGCCAAACTCCTGCTTCTTTGCAAAAGCCTGACAGGCAATCAGAGGCCCAAACTCATTGTTCTGACAGAGACCAATTAGCAACAGAGGAAAGGCAAGAGACAGGGGGAGGAGGGTGCTGGATCCAGAGGCTGAGGTGTGTGTGTGTGTGTGTGTGTGTGTGTGTGCGCGCGCGCGTGCGCGCGCATGTGTGGGCCTTGGCACTGTGTTGCATCCCTAGTTCTTTTAAATTAAAATTTAGTTTTAAATTTTATAATAAATTTTTATTATAAAACAGGATCTCACTAAATCACTAAATTGCCTCAACTAGGCTCAAACTTGGAATCCTCCTGTCTCAGCCTCCTGGAGTGATGAGATTTCAGGCATGCACCACCATGACTGGCAATATGTATGTTTGTGGCCTGGCATGGTAGTGAATGCCTGTAATACCAGCAGTCGAGAGGCTGAGGTAGGAAGATCACCTTGAGTTTGAGGCCAGCCTGGGTTATTACATAGCAAGACCCTGCCTCTAAATAAATAAATAAATGATAAATTTTTAGCAAATGAATCATCACTATACATTTTCTTTTCTTGTTCTACTATACTCAATCCCACTAACAGATTTTCTGACCTTGAGTTATCCTTGAATAATGAGAATAAACTTTGAGGTGCTGTGATCTGTGATCTTTAATACATTATTGAATCCAACCTGACAGTACAACTGCTGAGAACTGCGAAAGCTCTGAGATTTTTACCGCTTGAGAGCTAAGAAGTCACCTGCCCCTCTGCCGTAGGTCAGGTGTGCCCAGTGTGCACGAGACTCATGGGTCAGAGACAAGGACTTTATTCCTCATAGCACAGTGCACCCCATAAGGGTCCTGGCCCCTTGGTCTGCCTCACCTCTCATGTCCCCAAGGGACAAAGTGGAGGAGCCAAGGGGAAGCTGTCACATAGTGGCCTTGTGCCACAGTTAAGAGACTCCAAGCTTGGGGAACCTGAATCTTTTACAAAAAGAAGCAGCCAGGTGGTGGCACAGGCCTGTAATCTCACACTTGGGAGGCTGAGGCAGGAGGTTCACCATGAGCTTGAGGCCAACCTAGACTCTAAAGTGAGTTCAAGGTCAGCCTAGACTGCATAATGAAACCCTGTCTAACAGAGAGACAGAGCGAGAGAGAGAGAGAGAGAGAGAGAGAGAGAGAGAGAAGGAGAGAGAGCAAATGGAGAAGAGAAGAGAAGAGAAGAGAAAGAAGAGAAGAGAAAGGAAGGGAGGCAAAACTAACAATGGGAGGTTATTTTTAGCACACTAGATCGTAGACCTAGCAGGTCTATCACTGTCTTTGAAAACTGTTTGCAACATCACTGAAAATATAGTCTGGAACAAAAGGGCAGTTAGTATCCGTGTGTGTGTTTAGACACACTGGCTATGTAGTTCATGCTGGCCTTGAACTTGCGGTGACCCTTCTGTCTCAGCTTCCTGAGTGCCACGAGTATAGGTGTGCATCAGGACACCCAGCTAAATTTTTATTTTCTAATCAACGAGTGGATCTATAGAAAAACATGAAGTTTTGTGTATTGATCTTGTATCCAATCATAAGATCATTATTACTGACCTATCTTATTAGTTCTAATAATTTTTGAAGGTGTGAGTTTTGTGTTTTTTGGAGGAAACTCAAGGGACTATGGAGTCTCTCCTGACAGACTTTTGTATACACTGGGATATATTCATAAGGAAAATCTTTTCTTTCTTTTTTCCAGTTTTGGGGACTGAAGTGAAGGCCTGTCCATTAAGCTACACCCTCAGCTGTTTTTATTTTTATAATCCTAACATTAAGGAGGCTGAGGCAGGAGGATCCCCATGAGTTCGAGACCAACCTGGACTATATAACAAGACTATAACAAGCCTCTATATGAAAGAAAGGCTGTAGTGCTTACTCACATGTCTTTCTTAGATGTAGAGTTTTGACCAACATTCAGAGCTCTTCTGTTTTCTTTGTGAGTACTTCTTCTCATGGATTTTACCCTCCGTCAGGCTCCTGTACTGGGGATTCAATCCATCCTTGTACATGCTACCATGAGCTACACTTCACTTCTTTTTACGTATTTTCACACAGGGTCTCACTGAGTTGCCCAGGCTGGCCTCAAATTTCTGCTCCTCCTCTCTCAGCTTCCCAAGTAGCTGCAATTATAGGCATGTACCTCCATGCCAGCCTGTGTCAGTTTAATTAAAATAGTCCTAGAAAATGTTCTATTTATTTAGATTTAATGATTTTCTATTGCCTAGTGTTGAGCATCCAGGAATTTACCAATTTACGTATTTTTTAAACGGGAGAATACTGTAGTATTTCAGGGAAGAGCATCATTTCCTGTCTGGCTGAAGTCACGGACAAGGACGCGCTCACAGAGCACTTTCACTCGGCATATGGTCCAGGGCGGCCAGCTGAGGCCACGTAAGTGACTAAGGAGACCCAGAAACCCTGGATCCAGCTCGAACCCACACTAAACAATACCGAGCTGCTAGGAACCTTTGTCACCTGTGGAAAATCTCACCAAGTAGGCTGCAACGTGGGTCCTTATTTTTCATAACCACAGCTAGTTTTCAACTTAGGGAAGTGTAAGTTTTCTAGTTTAACTAGTTTTCTCTGGTCACAACCAACAGTAATCCCCATCCCAGATGTGGTTTCATTACAGAGAAAAATCAGCACAGGTTTGATCTGCCCGCCGCCTTGGGCCTGCTCCTGTCCCCTCTTGGTGACACAGTTCCACAGCGGGAGAAAGCTGCTGTCCAACATGGCCGTTAAAGTCCTGTACAGAAGACAAAAACCCAGCGGGCCGCCCCCTAGCGAGGCTTCCCCAGGCCACATGGCCTGGGGTTGCCCCGCAGCCCTGGGCTGCCAGCTTCCAGTCCTCTGCTTCCTTCTGCTGCTGCCAAGCTCGCAGCACGGTGCCTGCTGGACCTACGCAGAGCTCGTGTGTTCGTCCCAGCCCGGGCAGCTTAGTGACTCTGCTGAGACTATCTCAGATTTTTAAAGAATTGGGAGGGGAGGGTTCAGGTGTGTAGGAAGAATTCAGATGTGTCATGTACATCTAAGGTACTAGCTCCCCTTGATGACAGTGATCATCATGCACAGCAAATGCAGACAAACCAACACACACATTTTTAAAAAAGAAAAAAGAGAACAGTACTGAAAAAACAGCTGTATGATTTATTTCAGCTAGAAAGAAAACACAAGCTAGGCATGGTGGCACACACCTGTTATCCTACCGACTTGGGAAGCTGAGGCAGGAGGATCAGGTGTGAGGCCAGCCTGGGGAATTTAGCAAGATCCTGTCTCAAAATGAAAAAAAAAAAAAGGCCGGGTGTGATGGCTCATGCCATCCCAGCACTCGGGAGGCTGAGGCAGGAGGATCATTGCGAGTTTGAGACCAGTCTGGGCTACAAAGTGAGCTCTAGACCAGCCTGAACTGCATAGAGAGACCCTGTCTCAAAAAGCAAAAAAGAAAGAAAGAAAGAAAGAAAGAAAGAAAGAAAGAAAGAAAGAAAGAGGCTAATGAGGGAGCTCTGTGGTAGAGCCCTTGCCCAGCATGCGCAAGGCCCTGGGTTCAATCCCAGTACCCTACATCCAGCCCAAAAGAAATGGGGACACTAAGCAAAGAAAGCAATAAGCACTTAGAAAACCTAAACAAACACTGTCATGGAAAATAATAAAAATACTGTTGAAAGTCAACAGGTTTTTCCGTGCTACCCCCAGTCCTACAGCCTGTCCATCGAAATCCGCCTTGGAGCCTGGTGTGATGCACCACAGTCAAGTCCAGCCCTCTGGGAGGCTGAAGCAGGAAGATTCAAGCTTGCGCCCAGCCTAGGCAACTTAGATGCTTAGTGAGGACCCTGTCTCAAACCAGAAACTAAACAGGGCTGAGGATGTAGCTCAAGGTGAAGGCCGGAGGACACATGCATTAGTTAAGAAATTAATACTGAACTCTGCCTTGGAAGTCACCACACAGCTCCTGTTCCGCTTCCTGCCTGCTTAGTCATCGGGAAGTCTAAGATCCCTCCCTCATCAAGACTCCACCCCATGACCTGGCTCCCGGGTGACTGCACAACCCTGCCACGCTTTGCATTAGTGTCACCTAACAGCCTACATGTCTTTAAAGCTTTGGTTCAGATCTAGAGTGTTCCTGAGGGGTGATAGAATAGCAGGTAGAACTCACCAGGTACAAGTGCACATGCCTATAATATTAGCATCTGAGGGAGGCTGAGGCAGGAGAGTTGCAAATTCAAGTTGTAGTGAGACCCTGTCTCAAAATAATGTCTGTTCATTTTAATTTTTAAAATTACTGGGGATGCCGGTCAGTGGTAGAGCACCCTTGGGTTCTAGCCCCAGGAACACACACACACACACACACACACACACACACACACACAGAGGTTTCAGTCATTTGCAAGGGACTATTAAGACTCTGGCCTCTTCCTGTCTCTCTCCTCCCTTCCCAGCTGCCCTTTGCCAGGCAGCTTGCTCCCCACACACTCCCTCCACATGCGCTGCCTGTCACACCACAGATCTAACAGCAATCCACCATGGACTGAGGCCTCCCAAATCGTGAGCCCGGAAAAACTTCTCTGATTTTTAAGCTGATCATCTCAGGTACCCAGCAGTGGAAGCTAACATGATCCCATGATCTGATCTGGTCCCTTTCTGTTTACACCCCCATATTTCCTCTACCACTCTTTCTTCTCCTGCCTCTTTTTAGTTAATGACTCAGGGAGCCTGTTATGACTTATGTCTAGATGTCTCCCAAAGCCTCATGCAGTCATAGGTGGAGCTTTTCAGAGGTGGCTGGATCTAGAGGGTGTGATGCTGGAATTAAGGGCATGTGATTAGCAAATTAGTGCACTGATTGGTTTGCTACTTGCCCTAACCTGGGTAGCCTACAGTATAAAACCGGCAAAAAAAAAGGCTGCTATTGTCACCTGCTGGTTGCTACTTCACTGCTGCTTGCCTTCTGCCTGCCCTGTTTAACCATGGACTGTTTCTCCTCTACGGTGCCCCTCTGCCATGCCATTCTGCCTTGGAGCCAACCAGACTAAAACCTCTACAAACTGTGAACCAAACAAATCTCTCTTTATTCAACCTCAGGTGTTGAGTATTTTGTCTCAGCACCAAGGAAAGTAGCCAAGACAGAAGCCCCCTCTCTTTTTCTCACACCTCATATTCAGCAATTATATCTATATTTTAGATACATAATAATGTACATAATACATTTATTGTGGGAAATTCTATCAGTTCTTCCTTCAAAACATATCCAGAATCTATGGCCACGTGTGGTGGCACACACCTGTAATCCCAGCACTCAGGCGGCTGAGGCTGAGGCAGCACTCAGGCGGCTGAGATCACCTCCTGTGTGAGTCCATCCTGGGCTACATAGTGAGTTCAAGGCCAGCCTGAACTACATAGCAAGACCCTATCTCAAGAAAACTAAACCAAAACAACAACATATATCCGAACTCTGACCAGTATGCCATCACCCTGATTCAAACCACCACATCTCCCAGCAGCTTCCTAATGGATTCACCTGTTGAACCCCTAAGCCTGACAGATTCTTCCAGAACTTTACTATCCCCTTTCTCCCCTTACTAAGAAATATCCTGCACTTGCTTCTCAGCTCGGAGTAAAAGCCCCAGGCCACAGTCCTCAGGGAC
Source organism: Hydrochoerus hydrochaeris (assembly GCA_004027455.1). Taxonomy (NCBI): domain Eukaryota; kingdom Metazoa; phylum Chordata; class Mammalia; order Rodentia; family Hydrochaeridae; genus Hydrochoerus; species Hydrochoerus hydrochaeris. The sequence continues at coordinate 78,719 of PVLA01002319.1, read as the reverse complement.
TCCACCATCCCTGGGTTTGGTATCAGGCCGGCAAACACTATTAGACCAATGAAGATGCGCGAGATAGAGAAGATGAAGAGACAGAGGATATCTTTGTTTGGAGCCCAGGGGTCCTCACCAGGATGGAGTGAAGCCCCAAACTGACTCAAACCCCCAGAATTATTAAGGAACAAATCTTGTAAATGAGGAGGGGAAGAGGCCTTGAAGGGAGGGGAGGGAATTGAAAAAGCAGAGGAAGTGAGATATAGCAGTGCAGATGCAAATTCCCTCTGATAACTGTGATCAACTGGATTTGAACTTGTGATCCTTCCGGTTCAGCCTCCCAGAGTGCTGGGATTACAGATGTGTATATCTAAATCATACCAATTATAAAAAGGCATACAGTTCTGCTGAGGGAAGATCTTTGCTTCAGGCAAGCAAGGTATACACGGTTTGGGTAAGTGACTTAACTGATCCTCACTCCCAGCTTCCTGTTTTCCTGTAACGCCCGTTTCTGCTAAACTGGCAAAATGTCCAGCCTTCGGGAGGTTTCGGCTCCTAGGAGTTGGCAGACGTCCGTCTCCCGAGTCAACCCGAGCAGAACCCCACCCCGTGCCTGCAGTGATTGGCTTTCACAGTGCTGCGCTCTCTGCGATTGGTGCATTTCCCCTCCCTCCTCCCGGGCTCTCCGCGCAGTCAGCAAGGTCTTCCTGGTTTGCCCACGTGGGATGGAGCCATCCTTAGCCCGCACACACCTCCCTGTTTTGGGCCACTCCAAGACCTGCACCAGGAAAGCACCTCACGTCCAGGCAGAAACCAGTGACCACTCTCCCCTGGAGCACAGCTGCCCTCACTGGCTCTGCTATGTGGAGGCCTGTCCAGCATGTGCCTCCCAAATCAGGTCTCACTAAATTGCTGTTGTCCAAACTGGATTTGAACTTGTGATCCTCCCGCCTCAGCTTCCCAGAGTGCCGGGATTACAGGTGTGTATTGCTACACCTGGCCCTGAATACATAAATTGTTGCACATTAGTTTAGATCATATTTTTCAGCCAGATCATTTACACACACACACACACCCACGCACACACACACACACACACACACCCCTCCTTTGTGGCTTTTAGAAGTTTTCAATTTTATCACTGGAGATAAAGGACTATGGAGCTGGACTTAGTTCCTGGGACCCCTATGAGAATGTATACTCAGTAAGAACAGGGGCTCCATTTTCTTTTGTCTACTGGCGATTTCTGGTGCCCAGAGAGTGCTTGACCTGCAGGAGGGCTCAGTGATCATGCATCAAGCAGATGAACTAATGTATTATCTACCTGCAGACCCATCCCCACTTTCTGCTAACTGTGGCTTCTCAGTTGGACGCTTCCCCCTTGGAATTTGCATCTTGCCCTTCCTCACTCCAGTGCTGGGGATTGAACCCAGGGCTTCCTGGGTGCTAGGTAAACACTTTACCATCTCTAGCTTCAATCTGCATGTTATGCAGATTATAAATTGGTACAATGACAGTTGAGAGGACTTGCTGCTGATATCCTCATTGCTAACACCATTCCCTCCGCTTCAAAATCCAGTGCTTCAGGGTTTCCTCCAGGGCTGTTGAGAAGTCTGCTGCCCATCCAATTCTCCTTCCTTGCTGTCCTTGGAGTTCCAGAATTTTATGTACAGGTCTTTTCCCAGAGATTGTGTTTGAGCTTGACACCAGGTAACTGTCTTAGTTACTTTTCTCTCATTGCTGAGACAAAATACCCAACACACTAAAATAATAGAGGAAAGGTTTATTTAGCTCACAGATTGTAGAGGTTTCAGTTCATAATTGGCTGGTTCAAAGGCCAGTAGAGGCCGGTAAAGCACATGGTAGAGGGGCAACCATTTATGGTGGCAGAAGACAGCAAAATCAACAACCAAACCTTAACAGCATCTTTCTGTCCCTTTTATACTCAATCCAAGGTTACTGAGATTATCAGTCAGCAGACTGATCCAGCAATCACCCATCCTTAATCCCAGCACCCTTAATCACAGCATTGCACCACCAATCAATCACATGGTCTAGGAGGATAAAAATAAAGCAATTTTGTCTAATAGAAAAAACAAAACAAAACTGCAGTCTAGAGTCAGCAACTTCCGAAAAAACTCTGTGGCTTTAACAGCCTATTCTTTCTGAAGGTGATAACTCCATAAATCCATCATGAACAAAATGAGAAATACTCAAAATTAAAATGACTCAAGAGCGCCAGCATGCCGCTCTGGTAAGTAGCTGTGGTCCGGCAAACCACAGCCGCCTCAGGGCAAGAACCATATCAGCGATTCCTGAGATCCGCATCGCGCCATGTTGGACCTTGGGGCACTGGGAAAACAGGCAGCCAGTTCACCCTTCTGGTGGGCGGCTGTGAGCCTACCGGGGCTCGGGCTGAGAATCAAACATCCCCCACCACCCCAGCAAGTAAGAGCCAGAGATCTGAACATGTCTTGCGAGTTTGACTATAGGCAATATAGCAAATAGGGGGGATTTTCTTCTGCCATCTCTTTGAAGGCAAATATTTTTATCTCTGTTTTGCTCTGCTCTGATCAATGGTATTGCTCTATTCAATATTCTGTTTTTATAATTTTGGTATTTCCTTCGATATTGCTCTACCTGATTGAAGGAACAAATATTGTGAAGAAAACCAGATATACTATTGTAACTATTGCCGTTATCCCGGAGGCCTGCTGTGAGGTTCTGTACCAATTTCACTGCACTGCCTCCGTTGACTTTGTCCTGTCTTGTTCTGCTGTATTTTACTACCTTCAAAATAAAATAAATAAATAAAATAAAAAATAATAAGAAAAAATAAAAAAGTAAATAACAACAATAAAACAGATCAGTAACCTGAGCAACCTGAAACATGATATAACTAAACAGATAATGGACTTAAAAAGCAAGTGCTCTGAAGGATATAACTGCATGTATATTTAAGGGTGTAGGAATGATAATTACGTTGCTAAGTTTTTGTTGGATCAGAGAACAGAACTGTCTGCAGCCTCATTGTTTGAATGTCCACTTTGTACGCTTTAATTTTGTAACTTGAACAACTACATCCAAGAAGACAATATGTAATGCATCAATTAGTGATTTCTTACTGTTCATTTTTGTGAAATTCTGTATTGTTTCTACCCTTTTTTTTTTGGTTTTGGTTTATTTTTCCCCTCTCTTTAAATAAAATTAAAAAAAATAAAATAAATTAAAATGACTCAAGATCGATCTTTTAACCACTAGAAGCCTTCTTTCTGTCGCTTCTTCATTCTTGTTTTTGCTTTTGTTCTGGGCAGTACGAGGGATCCACCCCAGGGCCTCATAGAGGGGAGGCATGTGCTTTACCTCTAAGCTACACTCCCAGCACTGCTTTTATTTTATTTTTATTTCATTTGCAGACACGGTCTCACTAAGGTGCCGAGGCTGGTGTTGAACCTTTGGTCCTCCTGCCTCAGCCTCCTGAGCAGCTGGTGTCACAGGCAGGTGTCACCACGCCAGGCTGTGTTTGCCTTGCTTTTTTGTGGCTTGTTGGTCACTGCCAGGCAAGTTGGTTTGCTGTGGGCTTCAGGGCCCCTCTCACGTCATCCCAGTGCTCTGACACCTCCAACTCTTCTCCTCGTATACAGCATCACATCTAGGGGATCTTTCCTTTCTTTCCCTACTCTGTGAATAAGGTAAAAGGAATAAAAATATGTCTTCTGTGCTTGTTTTATAACCAACTACTTTACTGAATCTGCCTACGAGGTCACCATAGTGATTAGCCTGGTGAGCTTGCTGTCACACCTGCCTAAAGCCTTTGATGGCCTGCCAGCATTTACAGATGGGGTTCAAGATTCTTCACCCGGCCTGCAGTGCAGCCTGTGACCTGGTGCCCCGTCCCCCCAGCTTCACTGAAGATACCTGAGCGGCTGACAAGGAGGCTCACAAGGTCAAGCCCAGGCTTGGTGACATAGTGAGACTCTGTCTCAAAATAACAAGGGGCTGGGGCTGTAGTTGAGTGACTGAGCATTTGCTTGCATATGGGAGATCCGGGGTTTGATACCAGAATCATAAAACAAACCCCTAAAATGCTTTAACCCAGAGGGGCTGGGCGTGTGGCTCAGCAGTAGAGCACTGGCATGCACAAGGCCCTGGGTTCCATCTCCAGCACCACCCCCCAAACTGGCATCACCCACTATTTTGGGAGGACCTTGACCCTTACACAGGTGATTGGAAATGTTTTGGAATGAACATTTCCAAGGTTAAGCCTGTGCTCCACCCCTTCCTTTCTGTCATTCACTTTCCTTGGCTCCAGGACCCATCAGCCTCCCCTCTAGCTCCACTCACGCTTTCTGCGCCTTCTCCCTAGAGCCAGCACCATCGTCTTCTTCCTTCCTGGCAGGAAAACGCGCCCCAGGACCTCTGCTCTCCTCTCACACCTGTCTCCTCACAGGCGACTCCGTCCACAGCCCCTGTCTCAGAGTTCATTCATCTTTGGGAAAGTCTTACTACAGTGACATCCGACATTTCTTCTGTTCCTTTCTCACTGATGTGTCTTTCTGCTCTTCCTAGTGTGTGTAAAGTATCATTTTTGTAGTTGTTTGACAGTGCTACCTGAAACATAAACTTTATTCTTAAAATAAGATTAGATTCTCTCTCTGTCTCTTTCTCTGTTTGCAACACATGACACTTACGTTCACCTGAGAGGAATGCTGCATCCCGCATCTCCATCGGCTTCCCCAGTTTCACTTCCCCTTCCCCACCCCTCCTTCCTGTCGCCTGTCTCCTTCTCCTGTCCCCTGTCTCCTGGCCCCCATCCCCTCTTAGCCTTTTCCTTATTGGCACTGCTTCCAGCCACATAATGAATGCGCTTATCAGGAGAATTGATACAGATACATGTCGCATCCTAACCCTCTTTACTAGCACAGAAGGTGTTGAAAAGGATTTTTTTGTTTGTTTTTGAGACAGGGTCTCACTGTGTAATTTAAGCCTGAGTTAAATTCACTATGTAGCCCAGGCTGGCCTCAAACTTGAAGTGATCCCCCGTCTCAGCCTCCCAAGTGTTGGGCTTACAGGTGTGCACCACCACGGAAAGGATTCTTGCCACTCCCAGTGCCACCTCACTGCTATCTTAGGAATGGTAAAAGCCCTGCACTGAGGGGACCTGTGTGGTCACTCTAGCCTGCATCATAGAGGCAGCTCTAGCAGGGGGCCAAGCGGGCGGGTGGAGGAGGCTGGGCCGGCAGGAGCCGTTCATAGAGCCCTTGCCGCAGTCTCGCCATCCGTCTGCAGAGGAAGACACAGGTGACAGCTGCTACGGGGGTTTTCTAGCCTCCCAAAATCTAGGAAAGGGGGAGAACTTGAAAGGCATCTAGAGCGCTGGGGGCAACTGAAGGGCGGAGGATCAAAGGCTGCAGGTGTTGGGCGGAGCTCAGCTCCGGGAGAGGACAGGGGAGGAATGAAGGGAAGTCCTGCCGGGCCAGGGGCTCCCTGAGTTCTAAATCCTGGCTACACATAACAAAAATACTTGGGAGTTTGCCCACTTAAAATTGAAGAAGGATGGGTTTTTCTATTTTTTTGTACCTGATGATGCCAGTTTGGCAAGTGAGGTGTGTCATAAAGAAAAATCAGGGTAATGTGGGTGCTATGCCTTGGTTTCCCCAGAGACGAAGAAAATAATTATTTGACTTGGAGATGGGCCTTTCTTTTTAAAATAAAATGAGACAGCCAGGCCTAGTGCTGGCACATTTGTATTCCCAGTTACTTGGGAGACTGAGGCAGAAGAATCTCAAGTTTGGGGCAACTGACTTTGTCTCAAAAGTAAAATTTCAAAAAGGCTTAGGAGCTTCCTGTTAATCCCAGCACACTGGGAGGAAGAGGCAGAAAGATCACAAGTTCAAGTTCAGCCTTGGCAAGTTAGCAACTCAGTGAGACACTGTCTCAAAATAAAAAAGGGAAAAGGCAGGGGTGGGGCTCAATGCCAACACCCTGGGTTCAATCCCCAGTACTCACCAAAAGCATGGAGACAGGAGGTGGGGGAGGGGGGACAACAGGATCACTGGTCACTGATGCAGGACAGGTCTCTGTGCTGGTGATGCTTTGCTTGGATCCCAACTGGAGCAGAGAGATCTCGTTTTATCTTTGCTTAATGCGCTTCAGGAGGACAAACTAGGGAGGAGAAAACCCCAGCAGCCTTGGCTCTGAGAAGCTCCTTTGAAGTGCAAGGGGAAGAATGCAGGCCCCATGGCTCCTTCTCTAGCTCTGGCCTGAAAGCAGGGTGGGCTTGGTGGAAAGCGAGCACCACCTGACCCTGGTCAGCTCTGCTTGCTTTGTGCACTTGAAACCATCCTGGTCCATCTCCTCCTAGCAGGAGCTGTAAGGAAGAGAGGGAACCGGGAGCTGCGACTCTGCCCAGGATGTAGAGCTGCCTGCTCTTCCCGCTGGAGGAGAAGCCAGTCTCCCTCCCTCTCCAGAGGCTCACAGGTGGGTGGGTGGTGATTAGCCAGCCTCAGGGTCCCTGTCGTGTGCACTTCGAAGCTGACTTTCTCATTAGCAGTAAGGAAGCCAGAGGATGGTTCTAGTCACGTTGGTTTCCTCAAAGCCCAGCACAGGGCATGGTGCCCAACAGGGATTTGCCAAGTTGGTGAATAAATTTCCAATAAGCCCAAGGTTCCCAGCCATCACTTCAAAGTCTGGCCTCTCTGGGCAGCTTTGGAGTCAGGCTGTGGCGCTCACTGGGAGAGCTGGCCAAGGCAGTGACACCCCTTCTACACCACACCTTTGGGATGCTCAGCAAGGAGTCCCAGATGCAACACCCAACCCCAGAGGAACACAGGAAAAAGGAACACGAAGATGAGAGAATCATTGAGCAACTGCAGGACGCTGGCTGCTAAGCCCAAATTGGGCCACGGGCCTGGAGAAACTGCCGGACTCATGTTTGAAAAGGAGAGACAAGGCGGTAGGTTAAGGCACCAGGTGGCCCGAGTTTGAACGCTGCTTCCACCACTTACCCACAGCTTTGCAAACTCCCAGGCCTCCAAGGTTCTCTCCTGGACTTAGATAAGGGCAGACTGTACTTCATGGAGTTGTCTCAAGGGTTAATTGAGCCATTTTATATTTCATATAGGTGTTTCGGGACAGTGCCGGGATCTGTGAAGTGAGTTATTATTGTAATGCTTTATCTTTTTTAAAATGATAAAGGCCTGTGCTCTATGCCTCCCTAGGAGGAATTTGTCAAGTCGCTGGTCTTTTCTGGCCTGTTTTTTGCTCTCCAATGAATCTCACATGAAATTCCTTTATTCTTCTGTGGTGGCCCCACCTCAGCAGAGGGCTTTCCATGACAAAGGCCAGGCAGGCGCCAGGTCTGCAGCTCGAACCCTGATCCCCTGCCCCGGGGAGCACCGGGAGTCTCTTTCATTAACAACCTGAGAGAGGAGCGTTGGGGAGCCTCCTCCTCCGGGAGCTCACTGGGTTTGGCTCGGGAGGGACCTTCGAGCGAGTGCCCTTGGGGGCAGATAGGGGAGGATTGCAAGCACACGTCTCCAAAGCTCCTGGGCTCCTCAGCTGCCTTTTCCCAGCAAGCTCAGGAACGGGATGCAGGATCTGAAAGTGCTGAGAGGGAAATCTGAAACCTGCTCATTAGTTCTTCACATGCTCTCTGGCCTGGTCTTACTCTGAACGGTGCACCAAGCCCCAGAGGGCAGGAAGGCAGCGGCGCCCTGGAATCAGGCAGGACCCGGAGGGATGGGTGGGAGGTGACCTGGTGTGCAGTCGTGACACCAGCCCCAGCTCCTCCTGCTGCAGGGAAACTCCAAGGAAGGGCTCCCAATCCACAGTGCAGGACCACCTTGTCCTCAGCATGGTCCCAAGCTAAGCAGGAACAGCAGTGCTGGTTAAGGATCTCCGACCTGCTTCCCAGGCCAAAACAAAACAAACTTCACATATGCAGGAATCAGCACCAACTGGGTGCTGCGTAGTTCTGACCTGGAAGCATCTCTCGCAGCTTCATCCCTCTCTCTAAACCCACACCCAGTAGGAGCTGGTGGCCCAGTGGACTTGATAGTGCAGGGACTCTTTCCACGCTGGGCTGGAGCCACCTTGCTGACCTTTGGCAAGAGATTCTTCTCTTCATCTGCCCTCATCATTAATTGCATGAATCTAGCATTTAATGTCCACCAACTACATTTTAATCACATGTGTACTTTAAAAATCTAAGATGCTGGGCGAGCTGGTGCACACTTGTAATCCCAGCACTTAGGAGGCTGAGAGGCTTGTGCATTCGAGGCCAGCCTGGGCTACACAGCAAGAGTCTGTCTCAAAGAAACCCCCCTCCAAAAAAAAAAAAAAAATCTTCCCAAGAAACCTTCATGCCTGACCCTGCCAAGAAATGTTTTAGTCAAAATTATTCCCAGCTCTGAGCCTGAATTAATAAAAATAATCAGGTGCAAAGCAGGAAACTACCCCCAAGAAACCCTCATTAGGAACCAGGATACTCAAAGATTCTGCCTCCAGCATGCCAGGCTAACCAGATCTGAGTTCAGCTCACAGCCCACTTCTCTAGCTAGGAGAAAAGCCAGCACACAGGACAGGAACTGGTCTGTCCTGCAACTCCAGGCTGACCCAGCCAGGGCCCAACTACTGGCCCTAAATCCTGGGGCTCCGGAGAGACTACCGCTGCATTGGCAGGTTGTGGGTGTTGGGTATGGTCAGCAGTTCTCCCTGGGCTGGGCTGGACTGGGCCCCCCACCCTCCCCCCTGGGGCTCACCAGGGTCGCTGTACTCAAGGCGTCTCATGGGTAAGGGGGCAGGGACACTGCTGAGCCTGACACACAGGGTAGGCTGGGTGACAGACTTACAGAGCTAACGCTGGGGTTTTTCCTTCTTTCTAGCTGGGGCCACGTTCAGGAATCAGGAGTCTGGCTATTCCCTTGGGAAGCAGGGGCTGCCTGTGTCCCCTCCCCCAGTACCACAACCAAAGCTAAAGGAAGGAAGGGTTACTGTTAGAAATAAACAGGCGGCATAGAGACCCTCCCCAACGAGTAACTGTTTTATTCCAGCGCTTTTCGAAGCTAAGCTGCTCCAAGTCCATGTCACAGGATCCTCTGCTCACCCTGTACTTTTGAGGAAAAAAATGTCTTCTTTGCTGCCTCTGTTCACATTATAAATTAATTCACAAATATAGATAGGCTTGATAGAAACAATATAAAACTCCATGATTTTTTTTCACATACAAAAATATTCATAGCAAACAGGTTTTGGGGATCCAGGGATGGGGGTGGGGAGTCTCTTTGGTTGTCTTTCTGCACAACAGCTAAAAGGCAATGGCATTTTTGTATTTAAAAAAAACAAAAAACAAGGGTGACATAATCTGTACCTCACAAGCCACAGGAAAAATAATTACTCCTCCAAATCTCCTATGTGTATTTCAAAGTAAATTTTAAAGTGATGTTGTGAGAATCTTTAAAAAATACACAGGAATAAGCAAATTTCTTTTACAATGTGCATGACCGTTTCTAAAATCTTAAAAAGCGGCCAAGGATTTAGTTCAGTGACACAAGCACCTGCCTGGCAAGCATGAGGTCATGAGTTTGATCCTTGGTCCTCTCCCCCACAAAAAATCTTAAAATGCCCAACTATCCTCACATCAAAGACTCAAACACACGGCATGAAGGCAACTCATAGGACATTATCTTCATCTTACTGGAAGCTGTTCTTGTAAACCCAACAACTATATGCATTTTTAATTAATACTTCTGCAATACATTGCTATTCAACAAATAACGGCCAGGTGATTCTACCACCTAACACGCCAGGGTCTCTGCAGGCACTGGGAGGGAGACCATAAAAGTGATTCGAAGGAAGATACCACTGAGAAAAAAGGAATCTAAAAGAAATAAAATGATATAGGGAGTTTTAAAAACCTGACCACAAATGGTTTCTCATTTAAAAAGCTACAAAAACCTCATTTAAAAACTTTATAAAGTTCTGATAGTACTTTGTTAGAAAATGAAACTTTCAGATCAGAGGGAGGGATGCTGCTTAACCACGTACCAGGGCCGTGCAGACGCTGGACACCAGCAGCAGGAATAAGACAGAGGTGGCACTGCCTCTGCTGCCCAGGAAAACCATATCAAATGACTCAGCCAGCTATGGTGGTGCAGACCTGCAGTGCCAGCACTCAGGAGGCTGAGACAGGACAACTCCAAGTTGGAGGCCAAAGGGCTACATAGAGTTCAAGGACTGCCTAAGCTGCATAGCAAGACCTTGTCCCTTATGGTTTAGATCTAAAATGTTTCCCAAAGTGTCTCTCCCACCCACCTTTTTTTTGAGACGGGATCTCACTGTGTATTTCAGGCTGACCTTGAATTCACTATGTAGCCCAGGCTAGCCTCAAGTTCATGGCAATCTTCCTGCCTGCCTCAGCCTCCCAAGTGCTGGGATCATAGGCACCCATCACTACACCCAGTTTGGAAGGGTATATATATATATATATATATATTTATATATTTATTTTGGTGCCAGGGATTGAACTCATGACCTTGTGTTTGCCAAGCAGGCACTTACACCGCTGCGCTAAACCCCCGGCTCCCAGGAAGGGTATATTTTTGTTCCAGGTCTTCTCTCTCTGCTTTCTGGCCACGTAGCATGAGCTTCATCGTACCCTCGTTTTGTTTTTGTTTTTTAGTTTTTTTTTTATCGGTACCAGGGATCAAACTCACGACTGCATGCTTGCAAGCGCTTATGCTGCTGAGCTAAATCCCCAGCCCCCATTGTACCCTCTTACCAAATATGCCATTTCTGTCATGGAGCCAGCCAGCCATGGACTGAAACCATGAATCAAAACCAAGCTCCCCTCTAAATTTCAGGTATCAGGTATTTTGTCCCAGAAACAAGAAACTGACCTACAAAAAGAAAAGAAAAAAGGAAAGGAGAAAAGAAAAAAGAACAGAAGAAAAGAAGAAAGAGAAGGAGGCTGGGGATATAGCTCAGTAGCGTAAGTGCCTACCTGGCAAGCACAAGGTCCTAAGTTCGAGCCCCAATACAAGAGAAAAAAAAAAAAAAGAAGACTTTCAGTGGGAATCTTTGGTCAGGTGAGATCTAGCCCCATCCCCTTTTATTCTTACAGAAGTCTGCCAGTGAGGTTGGCTGGTTTTTAGGAGCTAGAACACAGAAGTTTCAAGTTCTCCCTGGCTCTTCAATGTTCAGTGTGACTTTTGCAAGTCACCTAACGTCTCAGAGTTCTACTTCCTTCAAAATGGAAACGAGGGCTGGTCATGCCTGTCTCCCATGGCTGCTGTGAGGACAATGGGTTAAGAAGATGTGGCCAGCCGTCTACAGGAGCACTTTGGAACACAGGGCTGCACCTACTGTTTTATTGCTACCCGTATCCACTGGATACCGCACAGAGAGCAGCTGTGAGCTGCACATAGTTCGAGGGTCTGTGGCATTTCCTATAAAAATCCTTATTACCTGGCTTTTTGGGAAAAAACCAGCGCCCTGCCATGGAGAAGACAGCCAGCGACTCAGGGCAGGCTTCTGCTGTCCTCTTGCTATTGCTTCAGGTGCCAGCTGCTGTGGTTTTTCCAGTCGGGAACTCTGCTGTCTTATGTTTTGGAACAGCTGGGATACATCTGGGCTTGTCACCCTGGGACAGAGTGACAAACAGAACACACGTGGTCCCAGCCACCTGTGCCCGAGTAGATAGATCCAGAGACACCTGGAAAACCTCCTTGGAGTTAAGAAGAGTTCTCTGCTTCCCTGGACCGCAGGACCACGCAGAAGCTTGATTCGGCGGCGGCAGGGTCCGTCTCTACACCTCCGAGCCCTCCCGGGGGTAAACCAGGCTGTTGACCATGCTGAAGTTGTAGAAAGCATTGCTGAAAGGGCTGCTCTGGCCCGCGCTGGTGCTGGTGGGGAAAGGGCCGTAATAGGAAGATCGCTGGTTGCTGCTAGGGCCGCTACTCAGCTGCAAGGCGTCGGACGAGGCCTCGGGGATGGAGGTGGAGGAGAACGGGCTGCTGGAGGGCAGCTGGGCACCCTGGATGCCCAGGTGGCGGCTGCCGGGGAAGGCCCGCTGGGTGCCCCCACTGCCACTGCCGCTTAGGGTGTTGAGGCTGCTGAAGAAGGTGCTGAGGCAGGGCGTGGAGCTGAGCAGGGAGGGACCCGGGGAGGACGCAGTACTCTTGGTGCCCTCGGGGGGCTCCGGGGACTGTGGGAGCCGCAGCAGGGAGGGGGGGCTGTCTCCTTCTGGCTTCCTGCCTTCCCTGGCCCCCAGTCCTTCTTCTGATTTTGATGTCCCCACCGCTGCCGAGGAGCTATTGCCAGCTTCCGAGCGTCGCTTCCGCTTCCGACGGAAATTCCCGTTGTCAAACATTTTCTCACAGTTTGGATCCAGAGTCCAATAGTTGCCTTTTCCTGAGGAAAAAAGATACACGTCAGATAGAGGAGGATCTAGTTTATGAATGGATCCCTGAAACTGTGGATAGGGTGAAATCCTACACACACCTCTGATGCAGTATGATTAGTAAGTTAGGCACAGTGAAACATTAACAGTAATACAACAGAATTATAAAAATATACTGTAGCAAAAGCTATGTGAAGGTGATGGTCTCTGCTTATTTCTGGAAATTTCCAGTTAATATTTTTGGGCTGCAGTCTATTTTAAACAAGTGAAACCCAGAAAGTAAAACTGAGGGAAAGAGGTCATTGTATTCTGCTCTCGATCTGAGCAGAGAGCAAACTCGTGAAACACTGACGAAATTCTGTCTGTGTTTTAACCACTTTTTGGAGGAGACACTTCTTGCTTTAGAGAGAAGTCCGGAAATGTCTACAGCTTCAACCTGAAGACCTGATTCTATGCCAGAGGCACACGCGACACAATCTCAACCGCGTTCTCTTATCCTAGGTGCAAATGGTGAGGCACAGCGTCACCATCAGTTCTGCTGTTGTTTAAAAACTCCCGTTTCTTTCATAAAATGGGGGTTAAAATGAAGAGGGATAAGGATGGTGTCCATCTAGCAGTCTGGGGTCTTAAATGCCCTCTCAGCATAGAGGTTGGCACTCAAGGGGTGAAAACAGGATCTTTCTATTCTTCCCTAAAAATGCACGGCTCCTACCCCTGCAAAACATCCCACTGGGCGAGCTGCAAAACCAATCCACTGCTGGAGGCACGTATTTGGAGTACTAGGCAGATCTGGAACCAACATTCACACCTCATCTGGAGCAGGACATGCTGCTGTTAATGCCCATAAGCTTTCTGCCCACTGGGCAAATGTTGGGCACTCATTTAATGCACGCCATGCTTGCCTTCTGCCTAGCAAGTGTCCCTCACTGTCAACAGCTGAAGTAGAAAAGATTTTCATCACTAATTCTAGCACTCCATAGCTTTTTTGTTTTGTCCTTCAGTACTGGGGATTGAACCAGTACTAAACGACATACACTGCATCCCCAGTCATTTTTTTATTTTGACATGGGGTCTTGCTCATTACTGGCTGGGCTAGAACTTTTTTTGATCCTCCTGCTTCAGCCTCCCAGAGCAATGAGATTATAGGCGTGTGCCACCACACCTGGTTCATTACTTTTTTTTCACTGCTGCCAAAAAGAATCCTTGGTGTTTGAAAGTATTAATAAGCGCTAACCTCGTAGTGAGTCCCTTTACCTGAATAATCTGTTACTGCTCACAGATCCATGGAGGTAGGTTTGTTATCGGCACTACTTCTGAGATGGGGAAATGGCAGGGCACACTGGTTAGTACCATGTCATAGAGGGAAAGTCAGCATTTAAGCAGGCTGGCTCCAGATTTTTTTTTTTTTTTTAAAGTACTGCAGATTGAGCCAGGACCTCCTGTCTGAGATACATATCCAACCCAGTTTTACTTTGAGAAGGAGGCTTGCTAAATTGCCCAGGGCCTCCTGAAATTTGCAATTTTCCTGCCCTTTGCATAGCTGGGATTACGGTAGAGTCTGTTTCTTAGCCTCTGTTTCTTAGCCACCGTGTGAAGATGCCTTGGGAGTTAGGCACTCCGCTGAGCACAGTATCTCCAGTCAAGTATTTTCTACAGATAGTTGCAAGAAAGAAAAAATTATACAACTACCATTTAGAGTGATAGCTACCTAATATCTGGATATGTATATTAAGCCATGTGTGTCCAAGTTGTTTTTTTTTTTCTTTGCTATTTCCCTGGTCCCCAATTTTTTCTTTGTTTTGTTTTGCAGTTACCCATAGCTTTCTTTTTATTCTTTTCATAGCTTGCAAGATATCATCGATAGCTGTGAACTTTTAAGTGACATTTATAGGAAGGCCCCCGACAACTGACACAATAATCCTGGGTAATTCAAAGGCCAAATCAAGATGAGTTCTGCAACAGCACACCCTGTGCTGTACAGTAACCACTGGCCATTGGTGTCCATGGGCGCTTGAAATGTGGCTGGTTCAAACCGAGATGTGGCATAAAACACACAAGATTTTTAAAGACTTAGACTCAAGAAAATAACAAGAAAAACACCCCCCCCCAAAAAAAAAGAGCTTGGCGTGGTGGCTCACGCCTCTAATCCCAGCACTCAAGAGGGTGAGGCAGACCAGGATTCTCAGGATTCTCAGGATCCAGACCTGGGATTCTCAGCACTCAGGAGGGTGAGGCAGGAGGATCCTTGCAAGTTAGAGACCAGCCTGGGCTACAAAGTGAGCTCAAGGCCAGCCTGAATTGCATAGCGAGCGAGACCTTGTCTCAAAAAGACAAAAGAAAAGAAAAATAACATAAGAATCTCACCAGTAATTCTTATATGTTGAAATTACATTTTGGTTACTTAAAAATAATACAACTACTATCTTTTTTTTTAAATGTGGCTACTAGAACACCTACAATCACACATGGCTTATACTCCAGTAATTCTATTAGAAACTGCTGCTCTAGAGTGACCTCAGGACTGGGAAGGTAACTCAGCGGCAGACTTTTGATTAACAAGCAAATGCCCTGGGTTCAGTCTCCAACTCCACACGTGCACACTCTTGCACACACACGTGCACATCCAAAATGACTTAGGGATCATCTCATGCTGGGCGCCACAGTAGCGTGGGATTAAAATGGTTTACTTCTCTTTTACCTGTTCCACCTTCCTCCCTGCCATGCTCTTGTCCTGGACTCCTGCAGAATACCTCCAGTAGGATTCTGTTTCTCTCAACTCCCACCTCTCGGGCCAGGTAGGAAATACAACCTTGCTCCGGGACTTAAGCACCGAGATGTGTTTTTGTACACGTACCAACAACTCCCCACGAGGCATGTGGTCGTTACATACTACAAGTATGAGTTAATAAAAATAAATAAAAACTGAACAAGGACAAAGCAGACTTGGAGTGTTCACTTAGAAATTTGTGACTAGTTAAGGCGTCAGCACCACAACTTGCAGGACGCACCGAGGTTCTCCCAGCGCCGTGCCGCAGGTCAGGATGCCTGTGGCGCTAGGATCCCAGTGAGCCGTTCACCCATCCGCTGGAGGAAGAGGCGCACCGTGCGCCGCGGCTCGGAGCTCTTTGTGAAAGACCTGGGATTCTCAGCTCACCCCACCCTTCAGAGCCAGAGCTCCCCTGTCTGTGACCTTCCCCATCTACCCTTCTCTGTAACTAGTCGATTCCTTCGAAAGGGCAGACGAACGCGACTGGAAACGACAAATCCACCCACCCCACCCTCCAACTGGTCGGCCTTAGTTTGTGGGTATAAGGGCTGCGCTCCCCCGTCTAGCCGGGTCTTTTCTCTGAGCACCTCTGCTACTTCTTTGTCTTTGGTCACCCTCAATCCCATCGGACAAGGCTGGGGTGCTTGTTCTCCATTTGCTCCCCAGCAGGGTGCAGAAGACCCTCGAGATCCCCCAGCCGGCTACGCACAGATCCCGCCTGCGCCCTGGCGCCCCGCGCCCTCCCCAGCCGGGTGGCACCTGTGCGGCCGGCCTCACCTGGATCGTCCTCATCGCGGGGCACCTTCTTGAAGCAGTCGTTGAGCGACAGGTTGTGGCGGATGGAGTTCTGCCAGCCGGCCTTGCTGCGCTGGTAAAAGGGGAAGCTGTCGGCCACGTACTGGTAGATGTGGCTGAGCGTGAGCTTGCGCTCGGGCGCGCTCTGGATGGCCATGGCGATGAGCGCCGAGTAGGAGTAGGGCGGCCGCACCATCTTCATCAGGTCCTCGCGGCTGGCCATGGACAGCCAGCCCAGCTCCCCGGGAGCCCCGGCGGCCCCGGGCGCGGCGGCGGGCGAGGCGGGCGCGGGCTGCGCGAAGGGCCGCTGCGCGCAGCCGAAGGTGCCCGCGCCGGGCGGCGGTTGCAGGAAGGGTCCGGCGGCGGCCCCGGGGGGCGGCGGCGGCGGCGGGGCGCCCAGGTAGGCGGCAGCGGGAGAGCCGCCCACGCCGGGCCCGTTGAGCCACAGGTAGGGGTTGGGGGTGCCCGGCGGCGGCGCGGCGTAGTCGGCCAGCGCGTAGGGCGCGCGGGCGGCCGAGGACGCGCCCGGGGCGGCAGGGGCTGCGGGCGCCGCCAGGCCGGGCTGCGAGTACACGCCGAAGTTGTCGCCGCAGTACAGGGCCATGTCGCCGGCCGAGGGCGGGTGCGGCGCGGCTGCAGCCAGGGGAGAGCGGGGCTGGTCTCGCCGCTCGGGCGATTGCATCCCTTTGGGGGCCAACCTGGCAGCCCCGCCTCGGCTTCGCACTGCACTAGCTTAGCACTGCGCTCGGAGGTCCCGGCTGGGGTCGGGCAGGTGCGCGCAGGGGGCGCGCGAACTGGGCTTTTATACCCACGGCGCACCGGAGGGGCGGGGCTCGCAGCCCTCGCCACGCCCACCTACGGGCCACGCCCACCGTCCAGACCACGCCCCTCCTCTCCCGCCCGGGGCCAGGCAAGAACCGCACCGCCTGGTTTCAGGTGAAAGGCGCCACCCCCGTTCGGAGCCTAGAGATCCTTAACCCCGTAACAAGTTTTAACGAATATGCAGACAAGACGATAACCCAAACTGCACACTCGTTTTCTGAGAAGCCAGTAAGTCAGTTTGGGGAGGCTGCTCGGGCCACCTGCCTAGTCCGTTGAGCCCTAATCCTTTGTGATCGGTGACGGGATTCGTGTCTGGCTCTCAGCCAATGGGCTCCGGATCCCGGTCGAAACCACTGAGTGGATCCACGGAGATCCGCGGGCGCGGAGGGGACCGAGGGGTGGGGGAGGGGTGGAGGCATGAAGGTGTCCCGACCTCGCATCGGGTGTGCTCATGCAACTTTTAAAAAACTTGAAAAAATACAACACAGCTTCAAAGTGATGAGAGAATAACAATGATTATTGCGTATTGTCTTTAAATTGTCTTCTCAGAGTACAAGGTATAATTTAATTGTGCCAACAAAATTAGCACAAACCTTTCTTTTCAATGAACTAAGAAAAATTAGTAGTTTAACTGTCGTAACTATCATATATAGATAGGTATTTGCTCTTCCCCTCTTTTCTCCTTTCCCCCATCTTGGTTTCTCCTTCCTTTTGAACAATTCCTCCCCGTTTCACAGTATCTAGTGTACATTTTGGCTCTTATTTACTCTTTCAGCGCCTCACACGAGGGAGACACAGCACACGCATGTGAGGCTGGCTTATTTCACTTGGGAGTAGGTCTCAGATTGATAGATTGACAACCCTTTGGTGGGATGCAGTCCCGGGGACCCTCCGTTGTGGTCCTTTTTACTCTGGGTTTTCGTGATCAGAGCCAACTGAAATCGGTGTTTCATTTTTTCCAACCAAACTCTGTTCACTTGCTGACAACACTCGTCCTTTTATGTCAGGTTTGTTGGGGCTTTGGGTGTGATTTTGTTATCTTTTCAAAGGTGAAAGCATTCGTAGAGAATTTAGGTAAGTGATTTTGGAATTAGCATTTTAAAGCCTAAAGCTTAAACATTTGAGTTCAAAGTAATTTAAGCTATGCAAAAAGCACTCGTTTAGAAACAGCTTCTCCTAATTTTGGTACATGATTTCCCTCAATTTTGTGAGCTTTCAGATGGGGCTCCTTGCCTGGAAAAACAAATAGAAGAATGCGGCGGTGACTTCATGTGCCATGCATTCATTATGTATTGGCTCAAGATAATAGCAGTAGGAAAATGTTGTCTTCTATGCTTAGAAATATTCCTAAATGTGTTAGTAAGTGACAGGTCTGAGGTCCTCGTTGAAGAGAGAACTTTCTCGGGGCCAGGGGTTTAGCTCAGCGACATAAGTGCTTGGCAAGTGCAAGGTCTTGAGTTTGATCCCCGGCACCCCCCGCCCCCGCAAAAAAAGGTAACTTTCTCTCAGGAAGACTGATTTGGGGGACTTAGTGGTGTTTTTAAGAACTGGGTTGTTTTTCCTGTTTTGTTTGGTAGACTAGTCACATTTTCTTCTCAAATTCTTCTCTGTCTGCTGTCGCCCTGGTTACCTAGGTGATCTCTGTCATTTCTTATGCAGCAAAATTACTACACAAACTGGGAAGAAAAAAAAGAGGGAGAAGAAGGAAGAAGTTGCTTGACTTTGCCAGTTGCAGGTTGAACAGAAAGTCAGTCTGTCAGTCTGGAGTGGCTGCCCAGGTCTGTAATATGAAATATTTAAGAGTTTGGAAATCCTTCTCGGGGGCATTTATTTTCATGATAAACCTAGTTCTGTACTTCAAAACTCTTAAAAATCTTAAAAATGAAAGCCGGGCGTGGTGGCGCACTCCTGTAATCCCAGCACTCAGGAAGCTGAGACAGGAGGATCACTGCAAATTCGAGACCAGCCTGGGCTGCAAAGTGAGCCCAAGGTCAGCCTGAACAACATAGTGAGACCCTGTCTCAAAAAGACAAAAAAAAAAAAAATCTCTCTCTCTTTCTCTCTCTCTCTTTTTTTTTTTGGTACTGGGGATTGAACTCACAAACTCACGCTTGCCAGGCAGGCACTTAAGCCACCGAGCTAAATCCCCAGCCCTAAAAAAAAAAATCTCTTTAAAATGAAAATCTAGGGCTGGGGATTTAGCTTGGTGGCTTAAGTGCCTGCCTTGGAAGCGTGTGGTCGTGAGTTCGATCCTTGGTACCGATTAAAAAAAATTTTTTTTAAAAGAATAAAATGAAAATCTAAAATGTAAATTTCACTTCAAATTGACTGTGTAGTCATCTTCACTAGAAGCAGAAAAGAATTTTTGCCAACTCTAAATAAAACACACCATTTCTTTCTGTGTGAGGGAAGATGCTGTGGCAAGGGACAGCGTCTGTCTTAATAATATTTTGGCTGAAAGGTTAAATATGCACTTAATTTAGACAAGCACGGTGCGCCCCCTCACCTCCCCCAAATGGCCTGAGAAGGAAGCCGCTTGGTTGGGGTTTGATGTTCCCCTGGGGCATCACAGTAGACAACTGCGACCCCAGAAATTGACAAGCAATATTTAATGTTACAATGCCAAATTTTATATTGGTCTTTACATGTAAAGGCCTACACTAAGAAGAGAAATTAGAAAGTGAAAGTTTAGGACCTAGAGGGTCTTAGATTATGAGAACTTTGAAGTCTGTGTCCTTTAGTGACAGATGTTCTTAAGAATATACGATGCCTTCCCTTGGCCATCAGTCGAGTGTTCACCCACACATACTTTGCAGCTTTGCTTTAGGGTGTAATTTCTTTTTGAGACAGAATCTCACGATTCTGTCACTGCACTCTCAGCATTCTTCTTGCCTCAGTCTCCCAAGTGCTGGGATTACATACACTACCACACCTGGCTAGGATCTAGTTCTTAATCCATTGTTCCAAATTATTCTGAATGAGAGGCCATTATTACAAATAAGGATTTGTTATTTTGACTAAAGGGTCTGCCTGGTAGGGACATTTTGTTCCTTAAGTATCATTTGGGGACCTTGGTTCGATTTAAAAAGGACAGAGCCACCTAGTGACCGTTTGCATCTATTACAGCATACATTCCGGTCCTGGGGATCTGTGGAGTGACCTCCCGGCTAGGAAGCTGAAACTTACATTTCTCTGTTTTCAATCACATGTTGATTATATAAACTTAAAACTCTTGCCAGTGTGGTGGTGCTTGTCTGTAATCCTAGCACTCAGGAGGCTGAGGCAGGAGGATCACTGTGAGTTTGAGACTGGGACTGAGGAAATCAAAACTTACTGTTGGTTGTGGCTGGGCTTATTTACTGTCGAAATTCCTCCCTACCTACTGACAGCTTTCTGAGGCCAGGGTCTTGCTAGGTAGTCTAGGCTGACCTTGACTAAGGAAAGCTTTTTTTTTTTTTTAAACAAATAAATATTAAAAGCATTTATACAGTCTAACAAGTATGCCTAGAATGCAAGTTTCCTGTAATAACATTGTTCAGTTACCTTTTCACATAATATAATCAAGGCGATTGATTAATGTGCTATACCAGTGTACAATAAAGACAGACTGTTCTGTATTGTTATCACCAAAGAGATATATAAATAAAACATTTTGGAAAATTATTCAACTCAAACAAAAGATCTGATTTTCTACTGCCAGTTGGTCAGATGCTTGTTGCATCTTTGAGGTGGCTAAATGGTTTATCCTTCTGGGGAAGGGAAAGGCTGTTAAATTGGAAATGGCCTGCACAGTGCTGTCCTTGAATGGCTGCAACCTTAGGCTGCTTTACCTCGGTTCATCGCTGCAAACCCACAAGTGTGGATCTGCCTATGTTCCTACCTCTGCCTGCTGCGGCAGTTAGTAAGCACACTCACTGCTTCAAGGGGACCAAAGGTCCTGGAGGATGAATCCCTGTATGTGATGCATTGTTTTACACGTCTTGAAAACCATAGGGTAAGCAGGTATCAATTTTTTAAAAATTTCATGTTGAGCTAATGAACAGCTCTACTTACAGGTGCCACACTGGGGTATAAATAAGCCCATTCAGGGACATATAAGCAGGAATACACACAAAACAAGCAAAAACCCAAAACTCAAAATGAGTTGAGAAATTTTTCTTAAAAAAAAAAAATAGCTGGGAGTGGTGTTATACGCCTGTAATCCCAGAATTTAGGAGGCTGATGCAGGAGGATCATCATGAATTCAAGGCCACCCTGGATTTCATAGGGAGTTCAAGGCCAGCCTGAACCACATGGTGGGACCCTGTCTCAAAAAAGGTATGGTTTAAAATGTGGTTTAGGAGCTCCAGTGGTGCAGTCAGATAGCGCGTGGTACTTACATGGTTTAAGATGCACTTTCGTTCCTAGCTGAGATCCGCTAGGTCAAAAAGCATGTGGAAATCGGTCCCTAACCCGTCATGACTCTGGTCTTTATAAGGAGAGACTGATGGGCAGATGCTCACATGTACAACAAGCAGACCCTCTCTCTGCACACCCAGGACAGAGGCCCGCAGAGGAAAGCAGCCCGTGGGGACCTCAATCTCAGCCCCCTCACCTCCAGAACCCTGAGGAAATTTCTATTCCTGAGGCCACCAGGGCTGGCTTCGATCTGGGAGCCTCACTGAGCTTAATAGGTGGGTGCGGGTTCCCTCCCTTCCAACAGGAAGTGTCAGGTGGCTGTGATGGCACACGCAAGTAATCTTGGTATTTGGGAGGCTGAGGCAGAAGAGTTACAAGTTTGAAGGGGTTGGGGGTTTAGCTCAGTGGCCTGCCTGGCAAGCATGAGGTCCTGAGCTCCGTTCCTCTGTCCCCTCCCCATCAAAAAAGAAAAGTCATGGAGCCAGCCTGGTGCTGGTGACTCCGATCCAGACCTGAGCTCTTGGCCCCAATTCAGTAACCAAGGGACATTTCCACTTCGTGTGACTCCAGTTCCCCTAGAACCTGCTTCCCCTTATGTCCCCTCGTGTCCTCTGCAGAGCCACCTCACTGACCCAGGCACCCAAGCCAGAAGCTGGAGGCTCCCTAATACCAGCCCTGGAGTCAGGCCGTGATGACACTTTGCTCTCGTGGTCCAGTGGGGGCCTGGCAGTTCCAACCACCGTCGTGTCACCTGGGCTACTGTGGTCAGCCACTCACTGACCTCCCTGCCTCCTCCTGTGCCTCCCAGTCCTCTGCCCCTGCCCCTCAAAATGATCCCCCCAAAGCCTAAATTCAATCACCACGGGCCCTAGCTTTCAACTTTTTTTTAAGAGTGAAAATACAATGAAAGGTTATTATAGCAAAGCCGTGTGGAGGCGCATGCCTGGAATTCCCAGTCCGAAGGAGGCTGAAGCAGGAGGATCGCCACAAGTTCCAGGCCAACTTGGGCTACACAGTAAGACCCTGTCTCAAGAAAAAAATAAAAAGTACCATAGGAAAAAAACAGCTCAATAGGCAAGAGGCCGAGAAAGGGGAGCACACAGGCTGCTGGGTGCACGCAGAGCTCCTTTCGTTCTGGGCGCGTCCCGGCAGCTTTATACTGTCCCAGAGTGCAGCGCTTCCCCAAACCGGCTCATTTGGCTATGTCCCTCGCGTCCTTTGTTAATTCTTTATACCATGTGGATGCTTCTAAATATTATTACTAATATTTTTATTGAGACAGGGTCTTGCTGTGTTGGATCCCTTGAGCTTGCGGGTTTATGCTGCTCATTTTTTAATGTTGTACTTTTAAGTGATTCAGATTCAACTCTTTTTGTACCGGGGATCAAACTCACAACCTCATACTTGCCAGGCAGGCACTTGGGCCACTGAGCTAAATCCCTGGCCCCGCAGATTCAACTTTTATACTTCAGTTTCTTTTTTTTTTTTGTCTCTTTGAGACAGGGTTTCCCTATGGCATTCAGGCTGGCCTTGAGCTCACTTTGTAGCCCAGGCTGGTCTCAAACTCAGGATGATCCTCCTGCCTCAGCCTCCCCGGTGCTGGGATTACAGGCGTGTACCACCATGCCTGGCCAATTTCCTTCTTTGAGAAGGAAACCATAGGCCTGGGTATAGCTCCCTGGTAGAGCACTTGCATAGCACACATCAGGCTCCATCTCTGGCATGGGGGAGAAGTCATCTGAAGTCGTTGTTAGGATCTCTGGTGGATTTAAGAAAATCTAATCCAAGATAATATACAGCAGAGCATAAAGGGTTCCCTGCATCCTGACACTAGACAAAGCTTATCAGCCCTGTCAAGTATTTCTGCATGCCTCGAAAAATATTCTCAGCAAGTGTCTCAGGTCAGTTTGTAGCCACTTTCATTTATGAATTCAAGAGCAGTTTACAGTCAGGCATGGCAGCATCTTCCTGTCATCCCAGCGCTTGGGAAGCTGAGGCAGGAGGACTGACTTTGAGACTGACCTGGGAAAATCAGCAAGACCTTGACTCTGGAGGAAAAAAAAAGAGGAACTATTTATGGAACATGCAGCCAGGGCTGTGCCTTCAGGCATGGATGATAAACCCTGGACGCCTGCTCCGGGAGCTTCTGACCGGGAGAAGGGGTCCGTTCACTCCTTAGGACCCCAGGCAGACCCCAAACCAGCCTTCCGACCCAGGGTCGCTTCCGGTGCCCGGGAATCTAAAGGCAGTTTGCCTTTCCAGGGTCTCTCTGGGGCTTTCCCTCCACCGAAACTTATCTAAAGATGTGCCGATTTGCAAATCCCCACACTGTCAGTGCATGATCTCCATGGAGATACAGCTTTTTTTCCAGAAAGACTTAATTCTTCTCCTATCTCAAAAAAATACAGGTGAAGAATTTGAATACGAAGTAGTCAAGCTGCCCCATGACACAGAACTGGGAGAAAGTGGAGAATTCTCCCACCCACTTGTCTCCTGCGGAGGGGTGAGTGGGCAGGTCAGACAGAACCGCGGTCTTCACCCAGCCTGGGTCCAGCCAGCACAGAGTCCCTGATCTTAGCTACAGAGGCCTCTCCGCTCTGCTGACCTCGGGTAGACCAAGTCTTTGTGTATCTGATGTATTTGCTAACTTTTCTTCACCAACCCCAGATTTGGGGGGCGGGGTTGAGACAGGGTCTCACTATGTAGCCCAGCCTGGCCTCAAACTCTCAGCGACCCTTCTGCCTCAGCCTCCCAAATGCTGGAGCCACCATGCCCTACACCAGATAAATTCTTCTCCCTCTAGTTCTCTTCCCTTAGCCCTTTGCCCAGCTGCTACGTCTTGAGGTCAGGGCCTCCTCTCCCTGTACAGGCAGCCTTGGCTATTGTGACAGCAGCTGTGATGCTGCTGCTGGGCTGGACCCTGGGGCCCTTAGGAATGCAGATGATGGGCTGAGCCCTACCTCACCAAGGCCGGGGCTGTGGAGTCACTCGAGGAGCCTGTTAAAATACAGATGCTAGCAGGAGGCTGAGGCAGGCGGATGGAGAGTTTGAGGCAATCACATAGTGACTACTGTAGTGAGTTCAAAGTCAACTTGTTGAACTTGAACTACACCATGTGACCCTGTCTCCAAAAATAATAATAATTAAAAAAGCAGATTGCCCAGCCCCACCTAAGGCACTGAGGTGTGAGAGCCCAAATCTCTAGGGTGGGGTGCCCATAGGCTGTACGCTTTAGGGGGGTGCTGGAGACTGAACCTGCTAATGCTGAGCCCTTGCTCCATCCCTGAGCTGCACCCCAGCTTCTGCTTCTGTTTTGTTTTGGTTTTTTTTTTTGAGACAAGGTCTTGCTATGAAATTCAGGGTGGCCTTAAACTCACTATGGAGCCCAGACTGGCCTGAGATTCATGGTGATCCTCCTGCCTCAGCCTCCCAAGTGCTGGGATCACAGGCTGGTGCCACCAGGCCTGGAAACAACCTCTGTGCTTTTTGACCTCCACTGTCCCCTACCCCATGAGTCTGACCCTGTTCAGTTTCGAGCATAATCACCTGTGGTAAACTTAAAATGAAGAATAATGTGACTTTACAGACACATAAATGGTAAAGCAGTGATTCTCAAACTGGGGAGACCGGAGAGGGCCATCAGAATCAATCAGTGCCTTTTTTCCAAATTGTAGGAGTCATCTGGAAAGCCATGACCTTCAGAGGTGTGGGGACATGGCGGGACAGTTAGAAATTATCAAGGCACCCTTCATATTAAGGCATCGCTCCATATTTAGGGAGGAAGGGAAATCTTAACTCTTTTATAGCTGGAAGATGAAGTGAACGCTGAACAATTAATTAATTGGGTTGGAAGTAGGTTCTGTGGGAATTGTGCAAATATTTTCCTGTAAGATACTGATAATTTTCTTACCAGTTTCTAAGATCTGCATATCTATTTTGGAGGATTGAGCCTTTTGTCTACTGTAAGTTATAATATTTTTTTGCAGTGGTACTCTTGACTTTGTTTAAGATGATTTTGCCATGCAGATACCTTTTTAAAAATCTATCCAAATTATCAACTCTGCAACCCTGTATGGTGGAGTGCTTGAGAGGCTGAGGCAGTAGGGTCTCTGTGAGTTCAAGGCAACCTGGGCTACGTAGCGAGACCTTGTCTCAAAAAAACAAAAAACAAAAAAAATCCCATTGATTAAAACCACACTGATTCAAACTCTGTTAAGAAATGCAGAGCTCTAGAGCCAGGCGTGGTGGTACATGCTCAGCACTCAGCACTATAACCTCAGCACTCAGCACTCAGGAGGCTGAGGCAAAAGGATCATTGTGGGTTTGAGGCCAGCCAGGGCTGCATGGTGAGTTCAAGGCCAGCCTGAACTATCTAGGGAGACCCTGTCTCAAAAAAAAAAAATCTAGTGCTTAAGGCTGGTTGTGATGGTGTACTCTTGTGATCTCAGCATTCAGTCGACAAAGGCAAGAGACTCACTATGAGTCCAAGGCCAGCCTGAACCACAAGGCAAGACCTTGTCTCAAAAAAAAAAAATCTCTAGGTTTTGAGCCAGGCGGGGTGGCACACACCTGTAATCCAGCACACAAGAGGCTGAGGCAGGAGGATCACTCTTGAGTTTGAGGCCAGTCTAGTCTACATTTTGAGACCCTATTATCAAAAACCAAAACATTTTTAAAAATTAAAAATTAAATCTCTAGGTTTTCAACCCTGTAAAACTGTCCGAAGGGCTAACTCTGTCTCTCTCCTAGGTTCCTCAAACAGGAGCCCCTCCGTGGTGTCCGTGCATTCCAGAGGGGCACACGTTTCAGAGGCGGCCTCCTCAGGGCAGTGGTGGTGGTGGGTCTCTGCAGCCAGGGGAGGAGGAAGAGACAAAGGTGGAGACACGGGGCAAGCTGGTAAGTCCTCTAAGCATTATGAGCTGGACAGTGCGAGGATGTGACTTTTCAATCTTTTTCTTTTTTGATCACTCCAGAAGTCTGAGTCCTGGCATGGAAAGGGGTTCGTGGCTGCCCCTGCATCATGTTGTCCTGGTGGGATGAGGGAGAAATCTGAGCCCAGAGAATGATGTATTTACCATCAGACGTGGGCTTCAGGCACTCAGATCACTGTGGGCTTGTTCCAGTTTGTGGAAGCTTTGCTTTTTGTTCTGTTTTGTTTTGTTTTGTTTTGTTTTTTGAGACAGGGTCTCCCTGTGCGGGCTTAGGCTGGTCTTGACCTCCCTCTGTAGCCCAGGCTGAGCTCGAACTCGTGGTGACACCAGGATGACAGGTGTGTGCCACCACACCCAGCACAAATGTTTGAGCTTAGGGTTTCCGTGGTGTGTGTTTGTAGTTGGGGAAGACACTCAAACTTGACAAAGGGTGAAAAGTGTGTCCTTTATTGTGAGAATAAAAGGAATGGGGACAGAAAAAAAGTCAAAGCAGCAGCCCTAAAGCCAGCACTCTAAGCAAGGGAGGAGGTCACTCAAGCTCCTGGGCTGGTCCTGGGTCAGGAGAGGGGATGCTAAACATGAAGATTTTTGCTTACTTGTATCCTGAAGAGCGTGGCCGGTGTCGCCATGGGTTCGGCAGAAGTGGCCGTAGTTTCTGAACACCTTAGGGAATCCTACCGCTTTTTGTTTGGTTGATTTTTTGAGACAAGTGTCACTATATAGCTCAGGATATCCTTGAACTCACTATATAGCCCAGGCTGGGTTTGATTTTTTTTTTTCCTTTGGTACCAGGAATTGAGCTCACCCCCTATGGGCTGAAATCCTTGGTGATCCTCCTGCCTCAGTCTCCTGAGGGCTGGGATTACAGGTGTGCACCGCCACGCCCCACTATTAGCTGCATTTTACAGATGAGAAAACTGAGACTGAAGGAGTTAAGTATGATGGTCCTCAGTTTATAAGAGCTAAGTTATTGCTTGAAGCTGGAACCCCTGGATTCAGAATGTACCAGGCTTCGTGGTCTATGACTTCCCTGATGAGGTGACCCCACTGGAGATGGTCCCCAGGCCACATGTCCCTCTTAAGGACATTTTACTCTATGGCGGTACAGCATCTTTCATGACGTATCGCCTACGGCGATGTCCTGGGTGAGCCAGAAGAGATGACTTCCTCCCAGGGCTGCTCTGCCACCTGCTAGGGAGCCAGCTGCCTGAGTCACACGGCAGCCGAGGGGGAGGACCAGCAAGTGGGGAGCCACCCCAGGAAAGCAGTGCTAACTCTTCTCCTGCGACAGGGCCACAGTTTAACCTCCAGCAGGAGAGCTCCAGGTTAGGCATAGTGGGGGCGCCTGAAATCCTGGCACCCAGAAGCAGGGTGTCCCCAAATTGAAGCTCAGCCTGGGCCATTTAGGGACTTACTGAAGTTGTGTCAAAAGTGAAAAAATAAAATAAAATAAAGAGAGCTGAAAATGTAGCTCAGTGCAAGGTCCTGGTTCAATCCCAGTGTCACAAAAGAGAGAGAGAGAGAGAGATCTTTAGAGGTGAAAGTTCATTTTTAACTATTCTTTAAATTTTTATTTTGCAACTTGTTCAGTGATTGGTGTTCACCTTTACTATTAGAATAAAATACACTGATATGCCATGTAGAATGTTAATCATCCTTTTAATATGAAAATACATAATCACATATGTCAACTTTTTAAAAATTTTTTTTGTTTTGTTTTGGTGCCAGGGATTGAACTCATGACCTCACTTTTGCCAAGCACGCATTTACACCACTGAGCTAAACCCCCAGCCTTTTTTTGTCTTTTTCAGACAGGATCTTGCTCTGCAGTTCAAGTTGGACTTGAAGTCACTTTGTAACCCATGCTGGCCTTGAACTCACAGAGATCTTCCTGCCTCGGCCTCCTGAGTTCTGGGATTATAGGTGTGTGCCACCACACCCAGTTCTATGTCAAGTTTAGCAGAAAAATTAGAAAATGAAGTTAAAATGACAGCCCACAGTGAATGTATTCATTATGTATCACAAATGTATACTGATAAAAAATTAAGTAAGTAGAAAGTTCAACATTCAATAATATAAATTTCAAAAATAACCAAGAAAGTAGAAGGCAGAACATACAAAGAAGTGACATGGGGCTGGGGCTATAGCTCAGTGGCATGAACACCTGCCTGGCAAACACAAGGTCCTGAGTTCGAGTCTGTACCAAAAAAAGAATAATATAAGAAAATTGTTGGAGCCTTTGGTGTCTAAATTAAAGGATCTTTTGCATGGTTCAGTGACAGAGGGTCTATTTGGCATATAGAGGCCTTGAGGCTATAGATTTTAGGGACAGAAATATCTTCAAAATCCAGGCAGCTATCCAAAGATATGCAAATGGCCCAAGTATCTATTTACAGATCCATGGACAAAAGTGAGATTGTCATTTAAAAGAAAAATGGGGCCAGGCATAAGTGGCATATGCCTGTAATCTCAGCTCCCAGGAGGCTGAGGCAGGAGGATCACTATGAGTTCAAGGTCAGCCTGGGTACATTTTGTTGCTTAGGATGGGGAAATCTTATTGGCAAGAGTCACTGGAGGAAGGCTGGGGCCAGAGCTCATTGGTGGAGCACTTGTCTAGCACGCGTGAGGCCCTGGGTTCAGTCCCCAGCACTGCAAGTAACAACCATCAGCCTGAGAAATATCTCTGGGATGGTTCCCGTGTATCCCACCGCCTGGCGGTGACCCCTGCGAGGATGAGTTGGCCAGGAGGACGGGAGTGTCCTGGTGCCGGGTACACACCTGGCTGCCCACCTGTCCTCCCGAGGCCGGAGATGGGTCCTCGGCAGGTGACACAGGAGCCGCCTTGCCTCCCTGCTGGGAGGTCACAGAGAGGCAGAGGTCCCCTGTGGGCCCCCAACATCAGCTCGAGTTCGCCAGAAGCAGGGCTTTCATAAAGCTGCGTCCTCCATCTGTCATCAGCTGGACCGGGAGAGGGGACCCACCTGCGCCATCCCTCGTCCTCCCCTGTGGACAGCCACGCTGTCTGACCCTTTAACCTGCTGTAAAAATAAAGCCTGCGGGACGGACGGACTCAGCCGGCCCGCGCCGCCCCTCCCTGCTGACAGGTGTCATCTTCACCTGTGATCGGTTTCTGCGGTAGCCCGAGCCCTTTCCTGCCCACGGACACTGCCAGAACCACTGCCAAAGTCACATCAGGACCACGGAGCCACAGAACGCGCGGAGTCCCAGCGGCCTGAGAACAAACGGCCTGCCGGTTTTCAGAATAGGAAAAGCAGCTGTATTGCTGTATTCCTGTATACCTTTCGTAAATCCCTAAGTACTTTTTTTCAGAGAACCGAGAATGGATCGTGGGTTAAATAAAAATTCTGCTCCTAAAGCTGGCCGTAGTGATACTTCTATAATTCCAGTACTCAGGAGGCTGAGGCAGGAGGATCGCTGCCAGTTTGAGACTAGCCTGGGCTACACAATGAGTTCAAGACCATCCTGAGCTACATGGAGAGATCCTGTCTTAAAAAAACACACACACACACACATATAGGAGCTAGATATATAGCTCAGTGGCACAGCACCTGCCTGGCAAGCACAAGGTCCTGAGTTTGATTCTCAAAGAAAGAAAGAAAAAAGAAAAGAAAACATCATAAGGAAGCTAAGAGGGTTTGAAGGGAGGAGAAGGAGTTGGGGGTAAAAAACAAATTGAGATAAATCATGTGCAGCTACAAGGTCCCCAAAATGAAGGTGATCATTATGTATATTTGGTTTTGTTTTGTTTTTTGTTTTTTTTTTTTACCGGGGATCAAACTTATGACCTTGCACCTGCCAGGCAAGTGCTTATGCCACTGAGTTAAATTCCCCAGCCCATTATGTATATTTGAAATGCACCAGTAACTAATTTTAAAAAACAAACTTAAATAGCAAAAATTATGATCAGATTGTTAGGGCACAATTATGCTCTGGCAGAGGGGTGCGTGTCTGTGTGTATACATTATGCTTCATTTTAAATGTGGGGAAATACAGACAGGCATAGTGGCATAGTCCTGTAATTCAAACACCTGGGAAACTGAGGCAGGAGGGTTGGGAATTTGAGGCTAGCCTGGGATACACAGCAAGTTCACATCTAGACTGGACTGTATAGTGAGACTCTGTCTCAACAAACAAACAAACAAACATGTGGCAGTAAGTTTTCTGAATGTACCTAATTCCAAAATATCCACGACCTCCTGCCCTACCTTATTGCTCATTGCTGCTGTAATAAACTAGCACGGAGGCTGCTGATGCGGCTCAGGGTAGGATGTTTGCAGAGCCTGCATGAGGCCCCCTGTTATGGTTGATACATTGTGTCAACTGGAACAGTTTAGAAGTTTAAGAAACACAGCAGGGAGCCAGGGTCCTTACTTTGTAAATAACATCATCCATTCAAGAGGAGGTGAGTGCTGGGGTCTACCCTCTACAATATGAAAAGAAGGAAAAAGGCTTGTTCTTGTCCCCCTTTTGCTCTGTCTTCTGCCTTGAAGCGTTGCCCCTGTGCCATGTCACCCTGCCTTGCAGCCAGCAGATTATGGACTGAACCCTCCAAAAACTATAAGCTAAATAAACCTTTCCTTCCTTCATTTTGGGTGTTAGGTATTTTGTCCTGGAAAGGAGAGAAAAGTAACCAAGACATCCAGTTCCACTGCCTCCCCCAAGAGTAAATTACCACACAGTGGGTGAGAAACACAAATGTAGCCAGGTGTGGTGATACATACCTGTCATCCCAGTACTCTGGGAGGCTGAGACAGGAGGATGGAAAGCTCAAGGGCAACCCAGGCAATTTGGCAATTTAGTAATATACTGTCCCCAAACAAAACTGGAAAGGACAGGGAGTGTTTAATATGAAGGCCCTCGCGTAAATCCCTATAGAAAATGGTGATGGTGATGGTGATCCCACAGATTTACCCCCTCCATTTCTGGGAGCCAGAAGCCCTAAATGGAGATGTCCAGGAACTCGCTCCTTGCTGAGGATTCCGGCAGAAGCCGCTTGCTTCTCTACCCGCTCAGCTCCCAGAGCCTCCTGCAGCCTGGCTGGGGGGCGGGGTCTCTTCCTCCCCTTCAGGTCCCAGGGTGCCCCCTCAGCTCTGACCTGGCAGCTCTGACCTCCCTTCCTGCCCCTGTGATCACCCTGCCAGTGCGGGATGATTTCCCATTTCAAGACCCTTAACTTGGCCCCGACTGCAAGGTCCCCTTTACCCCCCATAAGGAGTCCATGGGGTGGCTCAGTCCGAGTTTCTAACACTAGTGTTTGAAGCCCCGGGCGACAGCAGGGCCACCTAAGCCGTGCGGAGGGGTGGAGGAGCGGAGGAGGGTGAGTGTCCCCGCCCTTCCCCAGGGCCAGGTGTTTCCACAGACCTGACCCTGAGCTTCCCCCACCCAGGGTCAGCCCTGTGAGCCCCACTCTGGGAAAATGCAGGGCGTGGGGGTGAAGCTCAGCGGCAAGCACTTCCCTGCCATGTGCCAGGCCCTGATTCAATCCCACTGGAGGTGGGGAGCAGCAGGTGTTGAACCAGGAGGGCTGATACACACCAGTAATCCCAGCTCTCTGGGAGGCTGAGTCAGGAGATCAGTCACTAATTCTAGCCCATCCTGGACAATTTAGGAAAATCTTGTATCAAAATAATGAAAATGTAAAAAAGGAGCTGGGGATATAGCTCTGTGTAAAGGCCCTGGATTCAGTTCCTAGTACAGAGGGGAAAAGCAGGCATTGAACTGGGTGTGGTGGTATACACCTGTAATCATACCACTTAGGAGGCTGAGGCAGGAGAACTGAAAGTTCCAGGCCAGACAGCTACATAACAAAGATCCTGTGAGCAGGGTGTGGTGACTCACACTTGTAAATGTTGCACTTGGGAGGCTGAGGCAGGAGAATCACTGTGAATTCAAGGCCAGCCTGCATTGCACAGTGAGTTGAAGGCAGCCTGAACTGCATAGTGAAACCCTGTCTCCAAATAAATGAATAATTCAAAGAATCTGTCATAAATTAAATAAGAAAGACACAGGAGCTGCCACGCCCCTTACTTTGGGAGGATTACGGGGCACTGACTGTGGGTGACTTTATGAGAGACAGACTATCTTCTTTCCAGGACACTCTCCTGGGGTGTGAAAGGGGACAGCGCACACTGTACAGTGCCTGCAGGGACAGTGAGGTGGGTGTGGACAGAGCTTTCTAACTGCAGAGGACCGTGCACCGCGGATTCCAGTGCACTGGTGTTATGTATAACCAGGACGCAGAGAGAAGCAGAAGAGACCTAAAACCGACCCTTCCACACCCTGAAAGCTGGGTGCTTCCTCTTCCATCACAGCGGGACACTAGGACATGGTACTGGGCCTGGCTCACGGCGGTAGGCTGGGTTCCTTAGCTTCTCTCCCTGGAGAGCCCTGCTCCCCACCTCCACCCCACCCCAGGCCGTCCCTCTGCAGTGCTGTCCGTAATCAGCCCTAGGTTGTCATCTCAGCTCTGAGCCTCTCTCTTCCCTGGTCCTCGCAGCAACTGGGTATCTGCCCAAATGGTCCCCTGACTCATGACTCCCCCCTTGGCTGGCTAAGCCCTGGCTGACTTGTTCTCACCTTTTCTTGTTACTTTGCACTTGCATCTCCCTTCAGAAACGGCGAGTGTAGCCGGGCACGGTGGCACATGCCTGTAATCCCAGCGCTCAGGAGGCTGAGGCAGGAGGAGCACTGAGAGTTTGAGACCAGCCTGGGCTGCAAAGTGAGCTCAAGGCCAGCCTGAAGTACGCAGCGAGACCCTGTCTCAAAGAGACAAAGCAAAGCAAAACAAAACCAAACCCCGGCCTGTGCTGTTGTAGCGGTCACCTCTGTTCCTGCAAACTTCGCATGCAAATGCTCGGATATTTATATGCCATGTTATTTCTTTCCTTCCCTCCCTCCCACCTTGCCTTTTGCATTTAAATAAATTTAATTACAATACATGGTTAAATTCAGTATTTTAGTGTCCATTTCTATGATCTGGGTTTTTTTTTTTACTGTTTCTGTAATATTTATTTTTATTAGTACATGTTTGTGATACATAGGGATCACACCCATCATGAGGAGTTGGTATATGTTTTTTTTTGTTTTTGTTTTTGTTTTTTGTGGTACCAGGGATCGAACTCATGACCTCTTGCTTGCCAGGCAGGCACTTATGCCACTGAGCTAAATCCCGGGCCCGAGGAGTTGGTATATGCACACAGCACCTCTTAATTCTTTTTACGTCCTCTTCCCTCCCCTCCCACCCTCTACTCTCTATCTTTTGGTCCAGTTCTCTTTTGCAAAAGATCTCTCTCCCAGTTCTATGATTTTGAACACACACACACACACACATACAGATGTGTGATCTCTGGCATGGTCAGGACGTAAACCCACTAGGAAGCAGGCTTTTGGGGTCATGTCTATGAAATCTTTGCCTATCCCAAAGTGACTGACGTCTTCTCCTGGGCCAGGTACTGTGGTGCGCACCTGGAATCCTGGCACTTGGGAGGCTGAAGCAGGAGGAGTCCTGTGAGTTCAAGACCGGCCTGGGCTACAAAGTGAGTTCAAGGCCAGCCTGCACTACATAATGAGACCCTGGCTCAAAAAAAAAAAAAAAAAGAGAGAGAAAAGAATAGAAATAGGAAAAAAAAAACTTCTCTTATGCAGACATTCCTCACTGAACAACCAAGTTCCATCCCTGTGACTAGATTATTAAATGGAATTGGTTGCTAGATGAGGAATTGTAGATATTATATACATTACAATACTCAGAACAAAGAAACAGTCAAAGTCAACTCCAATTTGATGACTTTGCTTTTATCTGCGTAGCTCTTCTGTGCAGTAGTGTGATGTATAACAGAACATAAACTGCAGTACTGTACAGTACAGGACAATCAGCAAAACTTACAGTACTGTATAAACAAGGCGTACTGTACCAAAAAAAGACACTGGGGCGCTATAAAAAAGACGTATTTAACTGTACATAGGGGTCCCAAGTCCAAACAGCTCACCTCAGTCATAAGTCTGAGCAGTAATTTTAAAAGTATGTCATTAAACAAGGAACAGCTATCTTTTTCTTCTGGCAGTTTTAGTGTTTGATTTTTACGATCCATTCTGAGTGACTTTTTGCATAAGATATGAGGTTTATATTGTTTTGTGTTCATTTTTTGCATTTTGGTATTGAATTGTTTCAGTGTTTTCTTTCTCCACCAATTAATTTTCTTTGCAACTTTGTAGAAAACCATTGGACTACGTAGAAGTATTTTTTGTCTATTTCTGTGTTTGCTCTTCTGTTCCACTGATCTGTCTTAATTAGTATAGCTTCACAGTGAGACTTGGATCGAGTCATGTCACTGAGTTCTGCTAGCTTGAAAACTGACGTTGGTTATTTTGGTTCCTTTGTCTTTCCTTATAAGTTAAAAGGTGAGTTGGCTTCTTGAGTCTTACAGACTCTTTGGTGGGATTTCTATTAAAATTGCAATAGAGCTACAAATCAGTTTGGGAGATTTGGCATCTTAATAATATTAAATCTTCAAATCCATGAATCCAGAGTTTATCTCCATTTTAGATCTTTTTTTTATTTCATTCGTGTTTTGTGGGTTTTGGCATATTGATGTTGTACATATTCTATTAAATTTTTTACCTAGTTTTAACTGATTTACTCAATCAGTTTCAATGCTGTTATAAATGGTACTTTGTGTGTATGTGTGTGTGTGTGTGTGTGTGTGTGTGTGTGTGTGTGTATTGAGGGATTGAACACAGGGTCTTCAGACTGAGCTACACCCCAACCCTATTTTTGTTTTGTTTTGTTTTTTCATTTTGAGACTGAGGCTCTCTAAGTCACCAAATTTCCCAGTCTGAGTTTGAATTTGGGATCCTCCTGCCTCAGCCTCCCAGGGTTCTGGCATTTACAGGTGCGTACCACCACACCTAGCTCATCCCTGATTTTTACCTGTGGTATTTAGATGTTTGCCCTGTATTTCCGTGTCAGACATTAAGGTTGCTCTTTTGCCTAAAAGAAGGAACACCAAGACACACATCTTGCATAGAATGGCAAAAGTAAAATGTTTTCAAAAGCTGCATGTCACGTTTGGTATATTTAATTAGCGCCATTAGATTTCGAATTTGAGTGAATCCAAACATTACCAGGTTTTGAAATTTGAGTCCCTTGGCCTGGGTCTCACCCACAAAGAGCCTGATATGGTAGCCTGGTCTGACCCTGGAGTTCGTGTTTTAGGACACATGGTCCCACCACCCACCATCACCCCGCTCACCAGCAATATGGGGGCTTTAACCACACCCCGAAGAGCAGAGGGTATTTCCCACCAGTGGAAAACAGCAGCTCCACTGGACGTGCCATCATTTTTTTTTTTTGAGACAATGATATGCATATATATTTGGAGACAGGGTCTCACTGTGTAGTGTAGGCTGGCCTTGAATTTACTACATAGTCTGGCCTGGCCTCTGACTCTCAGTAATTCTGCCTCAGTCACCCAAATGTTGGCATTATAGGCGTGTGCCACCAGGCCTGGCCACACTGGTAAAAATGCTGAACAAATGCGCTGGGGCTTTTCTTCTCAGTGTCTGAGGTTTCCGTGAAACCCAGACTCATCAGTATCTGTTGGTGTAAGTGAGGCCCTCCAAGGGAGGCAAATTTGTTTTTGATCTCTGTGCTTTAGCTGCAGATTCTGTGTTTAACAAGAAGTGGGAGAAACGAAAGCTGCTTCTCCAATCCCTCTGAACCAAAAGAAAACGAAAGCCGGGCGTGGTGACACACACCTATAATCCCGGCATGCAAGTGAGTAGGGAGATAGGCATGAATTTAAGGTCAGTGAGGGCTACATGAGCAAGTTCAAGGGCAGCCTGCAGCACACAGTGAGACCCTGTCTCAAAGAAAGAGAAAGAAAGAAAGAAAGAAAGAAAGAAAGAAAGAAAGAGGAAATTGCAGCAATAACAGCATATATAACCAGAAAAAAGTATTTTAGACCAGGCATGGTGGCACAAGTTTGTAATCCCAAAACTCAGGAGGCTGAGTCAGGGAATCATTATGGGTTCAAGGCCAGCCTCGGCTACACAGTGAAATCAAGGCCAGTCTGGACTCTGTCTCACTCACAAGGAACCTGATATGGCAGGCCTGAGTCTGGCTCTGGGAATTGGGTTTTATTCCCAGATGCTGTCTCAAAAAATCAAACAAGAAAACTATTCTGTATTTGCCTAGCATCTATTTTGAAACCATTTTTCTTTCCTTTTGGGGGAAGGAGAGAGGGGGAGAGGAAGAATTGGAAATTTCAAGCAAGAGAAACTGTCTTCTGCTCATGCCACGTGGTGACATCGGCCTCTCCCTAGAGTGTTCACCCAAGTCTTGCCCCATCCTTGAGACCCGGCCTGAGAAACTAATGCTGTCTCACCAGGCCTGTTACAGAGCCCACTCGGCAAATGGATCGTGCAGGGAATCAAGCCTGCAGCTGTTGGTGTGCAGGATGCAAAACTGTAGAACAAATCCACCTTAAAGGTTGGGAGTTAAATGAGAAGGAAAAATTATATCCCAGTTCAATTAAAGAAAAACAATTCTCACACAGTGATTTCCGGGCTGCTGGGACACACGGAAAATCCCACCTACCCAGGGCTCACCTGGGTGTGAGGAAAGGGTGCTGCTGACTGCAGACTAAAAGAGAAGTTGGGCTGGGGTGCAGCTAGGGGGGCAGAGTGCTTGCCTGGCACGAGCACGGCCCTGGTTCCAACCCAGCGCTGAGAACCTCTGAGGCTAGAAAGGCGGGAGATGGGGCAAGTTCCTGAGCCCTCAGAATCCAAGGTCTTTCTGTTTACAGCGGGACCTGGTTCATGCCGCCAGGTCTCACGGGAGCCACGTGGAGGTAACGTCCTGCATGGAGTGGCATCGGAGCCAGCACTGGCTTTACCCTTTGAAGAGCTGCCGAGGTTTCTAGGCCGTGTGACCCTGAGTGGGCAGTAGTCCGTGCACTCATCAAGCAGTGTGAGAAGACGGATCGCCCTTCGGGGGCTCTGTTTACCCACAAACACCTGGAAGACTGGTGGTGATGGAGAGGAGAGGCGAGTAAGGCAGGTAAGGCGCCGGGTGGAACAGGCCACCGTGCCCTGGCCATGCCCCTGTGCCACCCTCCTGCTCACTGGATCTCTTCACTGTCACATTTCTCAGCAATATGACCATGCAGTTTTCTGGGCGAATGACACAAATGCATAACTTATTTCAAGGCATCCCTTTGGGCAGAGGCGAATGTCCTACCCAGTATGATCCAGGTAGCTTCAAATCTGGGAAGAGACACAGAGAGAGGGACAGGGACATCAGAGTTTCTGATCTGCACTCCAAGTATAGTTCTCTGGCTGCACAAAACTGCACGCGTGACCTGGGATGCAGCTTGGTGGCAGATTTCTTGGCTTGGGTGCACCAGGCCTTGGGTTGGATCCCCAGCACTGCAAAAACAAAACCCAAAGAACTCTGCTCTGTGCTTTTCTGGTCCCGCATAACTCAGTGCATGTCCCTCATAGCACAGGTGTTCAATATCCTCTTTGTTCTTTGGTACCAGGGATTGAACTCACACAACCTAGCACTCTTACGCCACTGACGTATATCCCTGGCCCTGCTCGATATTCATTTAAATTTAAAAAGTCAGTCTCTCATGGTGGTTATTTGAGTCTCTACCTGCTATTAGGATACTCTAACGGTCGATACAAAATGAGAAAGAGTATGGAGGAAAGCACTGGGCAGAATGGAGGTTCGCACCCTGTCGGTACTTGGTTAACATGAATTCAGGTCCTCGGGGAACTGTTTCTTCAGATGTAGAGCTTACTGAGCTGACCATGTGGCCCAGTGACACAGCATGGGCTTAGCCCGTGCGAGGCCCTCAGTTCAACCCCCACACCAAAGCACAAAAAAGCTTGTATAATAACAAAGCTTTACAAACTACTTAGCATATATTAATAGAAATGATACATGCCATTCCCCCAATCTAATGTTATTGTCATTCTCATCTTAGTGATTTCTTTTCAGACTGTTTTCCAACACACGGTTTTGAAATCTTTGGTGGTTTTTTTTTTTTTTTTTGGTGCTGGGGATCGAACTCAAGACCTTGCACTTGCCGGACAGGTGCTCGTGGTGCTGAGCTAAATCCTCAGGCCCTTGAAATCTTTTAATAAGAAGAAAATAAACTTCTGTCCAAAGTGACAGGGAGCAGTGCTCAGACAGCACTTGGAATCTCCAAAATCTACTCTTAAAATGAGAAGAACTCCTCCCTTCCAAAAAAAAAAGACCGAAAACCCTCTGGGCCTGATATTATCCAACTTCTAGATACACCTGGAAGCTGGCTTTAAGAGTCAGAGGATTACCATGAAAATGGACGATTTTCTATTCCCTCAGCAAGCATTTGTTAACACAAGGTTATTTCACTTTTTTTTCTTTTGGCACCAGGGATAGAACTTAGAACCTCATACTTGCCAGGCAGAGGCTGTGCTGCTGAGCTGAATGCCAGGCACAAGGTTATTTCAAAGTCACACCTGCTCCGGGTCCGGCTGTAAAGCTCAGAAGTTGGGCTGAGTCAAGCTGAGCCAGGATAGAATTCAAGGTGCTCCTGAGTCAAAGCCGCTAGTTGACAGAGATCATGAATCATCTGGAGGACCAATGGGAGCCCTGGAGAGAACCCTTGTAAAAAAAGTTTGGGGAGGTAGAAGTTTATGCCCGGCAGCTTCCAGGGAGCATGGGTGGCAGAGGCCCAGGGCCAGAGGGAGCAGACCAGGCTTCCGCCCTGTGTAAGGATGGCACTGTTCCCTTTAATGATGGCACCTGAAGTCCAGAGAAGACCAGGGACCTGTGCTACCCACACAGCCCAGCAGGCCAGATGCAAATGTGTCCCTGCTGCTCCAAGTGGAGCTTTGAACCAGGGGCAGGGCCTAAGAAAATCAGTCATACTGTTCCCCAGCCCCCCTCATCTGCAAATCAAAAAGCAACTCCTCTGCGCTTTAGTCAAATCTGTGAGGAATAGTTGGCTCCGTGACACCTGCCAATCATAATGGCAAATTTTTGTTTATTTTATGCTTGTGCAGACTAAGAAACAGAAATCTCAAATCTGAGAGAGCCCAGGCTTTGGTTACAGGCTGCTGAGCCAGGAAAGATAATGCTGATAAGATTTCTAGTTGGGTTTTGTTTCCTTTTGTTTTGTTTTGTTTGTTTTGTTGTTTGAGTCAGGTTCTGACTATGTAGCCCAGGCTGGTCTTGACCTCCTGGCAATCCTCCTGCCTCAGCTTCATGAGCGCTAGAGCTACAGGCAGGTGCCACCACACCTGGCTATTTTTGATTTATAAAATTAGGATCAAATACTTTCATTTTAATCAACAAGGGTGGGGTAGGAATTCCTGAGATAGCGTTTCAGTTGCCCCAGGCTTATCTCCTCTGCCTAATTACTTTGAAGTTAATGGGGTCCCAGGGCCTTACAGATGGGGCGGGCTACACAGATACCAAAGAGAATTTCAAATCTTCTTACATTGCCCATGGAAAGAAAAGGGAAGATAAGGAGAAAGCCTTAAGACTAAAGCTGCACAAATCATCCCTACCAGCTGGTCCTTTGGACTCCTGCACTGATAAAAGCCTGGATTTGCATATGTGTAATCTACAGATCTGCCATTCCTGGTGACAGGTAGTCAGCTGGGTGAGGGACAAGGTGGGAAGTTGGGACTTTTAATTAATGGAGGTGACTGTGATTATGATACTCAATAGCACAGAGATACTATTTCTTTTCTTTCTTTCTTTTTTTGAGGGGGGACAGGATCTCACTGTGCAGCCCAGGCTGGCCTCAGACTCTTGGCAATCCCCCTTCCTCAGCCTCCCAGGGGCCGAGATTGCAGACATGTGCCAACATGCCCATCCAGATAATTGCATTTAGATTCTGCTGCTAAAAGCTGGAGACTTTACTACACTGGGGCTGAACATACTGAGCTCTCCGTTGGAGACCGGAGGTCTAGCATGTGGAGGGCCCCAGTCCAATCCCCAGCACTACTGAAAAAAGAAAGAAAAGAAAGAAAGACAGATTTCCACCGGAAGTGTTTTAAAAGAGTGTGTTGAGTTTCATGAAGTTTTGGGAAGGGCAGCTGAAGAATGTCGGGCACTTTCCTTAAGGAATATAGAGGGTAGATTTTCACCAGAGAGGAAGCAGGCTGTGATGCCGGGGGAAAACAAACACTTCCCACTTCAAGGTGGACTGAAATCTCTCCCTTGCCCTGGTCCTCTTCTCCCATGACCCTGGGGTCCGTGATGCACTTTGGCTGAAGCAGAGATCAAAGGGTGCAGGTGACTTGTGACACAAACCAAAATAGATGCTTCGCTTAATTATCTCTTTACGTGAACGGCCGGGCCTTGCTCGGCTCATCTGTCAGTACAGGCAGGTAGTTGACTGGTACCGTGGCTTTTATTTTCCGGACAGTGGTTTATGTTACCTAACAGAGCAAAAGTGAGCTGACAGTAGAAGTCCTGGGAATTAATTTATCCTGTTAGAATCATTCTTACAGACCAAAAAATTTTAGGCCCATGGAATGTCAACCTAGGTACATCCCATCTGGAATCTGATGTTGACTATGTATTTAGATTTAAAAAAACAATTTTGGGGGGTACAAATAAATGGCTCCAAACCTTCTTTATGCTGAAATGTGTGGCAATGTTAAAGACAATGATCTAATACAGTGATGGTGAAACTTTTAGAGCCTGAGTCCCCAAAATCCACTTATTTATTGCGTAGTATCAACACTGCAATTAAACCTGAATGCTGAGGTTTTAGTTTAGAAAAAACAACCCCTACGCTTGGCATGAGTGCCAAGGGAGAGGGCTCTGCATGCCCCGTAGCTGCTCATGTGCCATAGGTTCGCCATCACTGACCTAGAACATTCTCTGCTAACTTTCCCCAGCATCCTCTCTTGAATTTCAAGGACACGACAAGTCGTAGCAAGTGCAGCTCTGAAGAAAGGTGAAGTACCGCTCTCCGTGAGACCCCTCTACGTATACCGGCAGAATTCGCATCGAGGGCAGAGCCAGGAGGGCAGGCGTTCTTGAAAAAGTGACAGATTGAGCACGGGCTTCAGAACAAATCACTAAGCACTGCCTAGCCGAGTGACCTTGGGCAGGCTCTGGTCCTGTTTCCTTATTTGTAAAAGTGATGCTCAGAGTAACCCCAGGACTCTAGGAGGATGACGCAGGAGGATTATGAGTTTGAGGCCAGCCTGGGCAATTTAGCAAGTTCGTAAGATCTTGTCCCAAAATGTAAAAATACAATTGAAATATGACTAGAGGTGTAGTTCTGTGCAAAAGCCTGGATTCTGCCCCCAGTACCTACCCCAATTTGTGTGGGTGCACGTGTGTTCTGATGCATGACAGTTATGGTAAAGATTATACACTGTACATATGGTGTTAGCTTCACCCTTGGGTAAAACTCCAGGACCACATTATAGTTAATCAGTGAGCGCCCCAGTTTTAAATGCTAGTCCAGTGAATTTAGGGATCATAAGAATCATTTCTGCCTTCTGGCCAAGTTTTGACCCACCAATTAGATGTTCATCAAGTATGTATGAAACACTCTTGGTTGTTTTTATCTTTTTGTTTTTTGGATTTTTAAAAAAGTCCCTTTAGACAGGTCTCACTGTATAACTCAGGCTAGTTTTAAACTCATTCTGTGGCCAAGGCTGCTCTTGAACTCGAGGCAGTCCTCCTGCCTCAGCCTCCCAAGTGCTGGGATTACAGGTGCACACACCACTTTTAGCTTCCTGTGAGTTTTATGAACTGTGGGGCTGGGCACGATTAATTGCTTTTAGGAAAAAACAAATGAGACCCCCAGCAGCA
Source organism: Hydrochoerus hydrochaeris (assembly GCA_004027455.1). Taxonomy (NCBI): domain Eukaryota; kingdom Metazoa; phylum Chordata; class Mammalia; order Rodentia; family Hydrochaeridae; genus Hydrochoerus; species Hydrochoerus hydrochaeris. The sequence goes on along the minus strand of PVLA01002319.1, from coordinate 36,771 downwards.
GGCCTGGGCTCCCTGGTTGCCTTCCTCAGCTGCAGCTCGCGTTGGCTTCTGAACAACCAGGGCCAAACAATGCCCAGCACTAGGTGGATTCAGATCTCAGCACTGAAGTCACTGAGTTGAACTTTGTGACACTGCTGGAGGCAACAGAGCAGGTAGCTAAGTCAGCCCAGGTTAGACATGCAATGCACAGCTGGCCAACTGCAATCTAGTGCAAGTTGCTTAGCTTCTGATCCCAAGTGTCCTCATGGTGGTGTCAGGAGAACCAAAGGAGGTAATTGGTTTATTTGTGGTGCTAGGGACTGAACCCAGGGCCTTTGCACTGAACTCTATCTCCAGCCCCTTTTTATTTTTTAAGGCAGGGTCTTGCTAAATTACTAAATTGTCCATCCTCCTGTCTCTGCCTCTGAAGTAGCTAGGTTTACAGAATCTCACCACCAGGGGGCCTCAAAGGTCCCACCTGTCTGGCCCCTAGTGTTCAATGACAGATGTTGAATAGTTTAATTAAGTCCTTACTGCCCTGTGCTTACTTTGTATCTGAATAACTCTTGCTAAGTACCCCTGAGAAAGAAGCTAACACCTTTCTCTTTTATAAACGAGGGACCCCAGGCACAAAGAGTTTGAGATTTTTGCCTAAGGCTGGCAGCCAGAGGGGGCCAGATCCTTCTGCACTGTTTGTGCTGTGCTGCTGGCCTGGGAGTGCTCAGTGAGCACAAGGTCCTGGGTTCAATCCCAGCGCTGGGGAGCAGGGAGGGGAGGGAGCAGACCCCTTGAGCTGGGAAACTATTCACAGACCGCTCAGCTCAGGACCTGGACAGGGTGCTGATGCCTGGATCTTCTGTATAGAGCCTGAGGAAATGTGTGCATAAAGTACACAGATGTCAGGGCCTGTGGCCACGGTAGCAAATTATTCTGAGTTGCGGAGGGGACTTTTGCATTAGGCAGGTCCGCGCCTTAGGGCTGTCAGACAGGAGCTCAAGGGGCGCTGCGAGCCGAGGAAGGGTTAGAAACACGGACCCTGACCGGGGGCATCAGCCTGCAGCACATCCACCCACCCAGGCTTCTCTAAGTGATTCCGACTGCTCAGGCTCTGTTGGAAGCAAGTTTCACAGCCTCGGAATCATGGGGCTCCTGCCCCTTTCTGCAGTCAGTTACACCCAGCTTGGTGTCTTTGGCCCCATCAGTGCCCTGAGTTAACCATAGTGGGCGCCACTTTCGTGACGCCTCCCAGCTCAGCAGCCCTTTTCCTACCTGCTGTTAGTAGAAGCACCAGACAGTGCCTTTGCTTAGGCTGCCCAAGGGCCATGACACTGTCATTGGTCAGCAGGGTCAGCCTTGTCCTTGCAGGGGGAGCAGAGCCAGAAGAATCGGAACCGGGCGGGACGCCTGCTCAGGTTGGAGCAGTATTGTGGCCTCCAGAACCCCCATGGCTGCAGACTGGGACCCCCTGGACACCCACACCTCTACCGGATGGTGCTCCAAGTGACGGTTCTGGAAACATGTACTGAAAGAAACTCTACACTCCAGGCTTCACAAGTTGCAGAGTGAAATAAAGGAACTAGCAATGCCAACGAAGTGTCTTGCAGCAAGCCCTAAAGCACTCACCATCTTCTGCAAATATTTGTAACACTGAAGCCCAGAGAAGCGAATGGCATACAGGACCCGAAGAGGTGGCAACATTTGAAAGCCTGCAGAAGGCACTGGAAGATTCTGTTCCCTGCTAATACTGCAGATGGAACCCATGGCCTTTGTCCTGAGTCACATCCTGTCCTCTTGATTTCTTGTTTTGAGATAGGGTCTTACCCAGGCAGGACTCATGCATGCCTCCTCCTGCCTCAGACTCCTGAGTGCTAGGATTACAGGCTTCGAAGAAAAGTTAAAGATCTGTGGACTCAAATGCCCACGTGGATGTCTTACAGGATCACAAACCATAAGAGCCAGTGCCTATTGGGTGGTTACACTAGAAAAAAATCAAGGCTGTAATTACTCTAACAATCACGGCTGGCCTTTATTTCGCTTCCTCTTCTTTTTTTGAGACTGGGTCAAAAGTGACTTCAGGTTAGCCTGGAACTCAACTATGGAGTCCAACCAAATCTAGAAAAGTCTCCTTCTTTATGTGAACTTTTTCACAGTGATAACAAAAATGTCTGTCAGCCACACAAGCCTGCCCGCCCCTCGGTCACTAAGGTATTAAGTTCCTTAGTTACTGAGCCTGAGGCCTGGACCTTCCTTCCTCTCCTCCCCTTTTCTCCATTCTGTGGGCTGCACCCCAACTCCCCTCCTCCTACAGCCCCCCCTCCACTGCTGCAAAGCTGTCATCCTGGGCTCCCCAGCCCACACTTCCTCCCCATGTAAACTTTGAATGTTTTAAAAAGAGCTTTGCTTTGCTTTCTTTCTTTCCTTTTTTTTTTGAGACAGGGTGTCACTGTGTAATTCAGGCTGGCTTTGAACTCACCTGTGTAGCTCAGACTGACTTCCAATTTGTGACAATACTCCTGCCTCAGCCTCCTGGGATTAAAGGCATGCTCCTCTATGCCCAGCTAACTATGATCACCTCCTGAAGATAACTTTTAGTCACTGTACCTTCACGAAGCACCTGTAGCAGACAGGGCCACTTGGATGCCCTAGCAGGGCTGTGGGCTGTGCAGCTCGGGGTAGCTCGGATGTGTTGATAACTAGGGCACAAATCTAAAGGGCCATGGTTGAACAAAGTTCTTCTCAAACTCACATCCACCCAGAAGAAGCCTCAGACTGGAATGGGTGCTGGAGAGGCAGCATTGATAGACTCTACTGTTAGTGATTACAAAGATGCTGGGGGTGGAACCCAGGGAGCACCGAGTTACATCCTAGCTCTTTTTATTTTATGTTGAGATAGGGTCTTGCTAAGTTGCCCAGACTGGCTTTGACCTTTTGATCCACCAGGTGGCAGGGATAAGAAGTGCGTGTCCCTGCACCTCACCCTTTCATCTACCTCTTCTGTGAGTGGAGGCAGCACCAAGCAAACTGCCTAGGAGGTGCATTCATTCATAAACGGCAAAGTCCGCACCGAAGTCAGCCCCGATGAGCAGCCGCTGCAGAGCAGGGACAGTCACACTGCAGAATTAATCCCAGAGAATCACGAAGGATAGGGCATGGCCTTTTCTCACCTGCACTCTCATAGTTCTTGGCAGAAGCAGGTGCTCAGTGAGCCTTTGCAGGAGGGAAGGAAAGAAGCACGGAAATGGTGTCTGCTTCCAGGTGCTACCACGCACAGGCGGCCACTGCTACACTCAAGATTTGTTACAAAGAACAGGAAAGCAACAAATTTTACCTGGGTATCAGTGTCACAAATGAATACAGAGCCAAGAAATCTCTGCGAGCTGAAGGCAGTTCTTTCTATCTCTGAGCTATTTGCTAAAATGTTTGCTAGTAAAGGTGACTCAGAAAAGGGCACGTACTCATATCTGTGACGTTTGTCTTGAAGTTTTCTCACCATATGCTGCTGTATTTGGTGCTATCTTATGTCTCATGTTGCTGGAATACACAGAGGAATCCATTTAAACCTAACCTGTATTTAGTTTCCAATTATTTTCTATGCCAGTGTTATAGGATGGATCTAGGGTCACTCAATTGCTTGCACGATGTCATCAGCCATAATGGACTCTTGAAAGACATGCCCACGGGCAAAATATCACCAAGGTCCTCTTTAGTTGTTCCCAAACTAAAGGTTCTAAAGAATTGTCTGAAGAACTTTTTAAAGAAAATGCTGATTCCTGGGCCCCCTCACCTCCCCTGTGGAACTCTGATTTGGAAGACCTAAGGGTCTGTATTCCTCGAGGTCATCCCCAGAGGGACGGGGACCACACATTAAGAGCCACCAACCACCTCGTGGCTATGAAGTCGCTTTTTCTCCGCCTCCTGTGGCCAGGTTTGCCTTCTGAGGCTGGAGGGGGCTGACCTCACAGTGACTGGCCGGTCTGTCAGCGCCGTGCCTGGGGAAGACGGCGCTCTCTCTGCACTTCATTCCTGCGTGATGGCAAGAAGGGAGATGCCCTCGGAGATTACGCCTGCAGCGCCAGGTCAGGCAGGGAGCGGCTGAGGTGTGACTTACTCATCACCTGACCCTTTCAACATCTAAATGGCTCGACCCAGCGCTGACCCGGCACGCATGTCTCAGAAAGCATCTGAAGGATTTTAGGAAAGTTGACAGGGGGACAAGGGAGCAAAATAAACTCAGCTTACAAGTTGCAGGAACTGCGCAGGCAGAGTAAGAGCTTTCAGGGGTAGGGTCCTTCTTTTAACTCTTCTGGACATAGATTCTTCACCACCATCACTCTCATCATCAACCACACGACAGCTGCCAGCAGTGACTGGGCACAGGGGTTCATCCTGGACCCGTGATCGGGGAGACCCTACAGCAGTTTCCCATTTTGTTTTCCAGGCCTCTGGGCAAAAGGAGATTCCCTCTTCCTATCTCCAAGCATGTCCAAATTATTTTTTAACATCTCAGGAATGGTTTCTCCTTCTCATGCACATGGGCATCTTTCCATTTCACTTCATGTAAAATTTCTATCTTGCGGGCGTGGTGGCTCACGCCTGTAATCCCAGCACTCGGGAGGCTGAGGCAGGAGGATTATTGCGAGTTTGAGACCAGCCTGGGCTACGAAGTGAGCTCAAGGCCAACCTGAACTGCATAGCGAGACCTTGTCTCAAAAAGACCAAAAAAAAAAAAAAAAAATTCTATCTTATTTCCTTCCAAAAGATACAAATATTTCATGCCTGTACCACTCTGCTTCATCAATATATTGAAGAAGACGTACGTTGTTATGGGTTTGGGCAGTTTTGAGCAATACCGTAGCGAACCATGCCTTGCCCATCTTTGTAGAAGTGAGCGATTGCTGGTGAAGGGCTTACACCTACAAGTATAACTGCTAGGTCAAAATGTACAAGCATTGACATTTTTGACAGATGCCTCTAATGCTGTTTTTAAAATTGTGACAATTTATCCTTTTTTTTTTTTTTTTGGCCTTTTTTGAGATAGAGTCTCATAGTTCAGGCTGGCCTTAAACTCACTTTACAGTCCAGGCTGGCTTTGAACTCACAGGATCCTTCTTACCTCAGCCTCCCAAGTGCTGGAATTACAGGCATGTGACACTGTACCTGACTGACAAATTATACTCTTAACCACAGTGTGAGCAAGTGCTTGTGTGCTCAGGTCAGTAGTGGAAACTATGTCAGGAGGCGGGCATGACTCTAACTATCCTGACAACACTTATTTGTGAGGCGGGAGGAATAAGTTGAAGCGAAGGAAGTGGCAGTCAACATCAGCAGGGCAGGGAGGGTTCCATCGCTGTGGGCTCTGTCTCCGGCAGGCTGCACATTGTCTGCCTGCAGAGAGGTGGTTATGGAAGCATCTCATTTCTGTCCTCTTCTTTCATGGACACATCCTGTCTGATGGTGGTGTTCTGTGACACTGTCTAAGCTCAGTTAGAAGAATGTCACAGATCTGAAGTCATTTCCTCAGCCCAGCTCAAGACAATGTTTAAAATAAAGGCTGTGCCCCAGGTTTCAGCCTAATCAGCTGCCCTCTTTAAAGGTCTTTTTTCTTATCAGGTGTACAAAGCCCAGGTAGATGCATAGCATTGGTGCTGGGTGTGTCGAGGGAGTGTCTGCAGGGAGATTAGCATGTGACTGTGAAGGGCGAGTGGAGAAGATGACCCTTCCCAGTGCGGGGCCATCCAATCCCTGAGCACGGCACACAGCGAAAAGACAGAGGAAGGGTGCTTTCCTCCTCTCTCTCTGCCAGAGCTGGGTCCTCTGCCCCCTCTGCCCTTGGCCACTGGGGCTCCTGGTTCTTAGGACTTCAAAGTCAGGCTGAAATACACCATGGTTCCCTGGTCCTCCAGCTTACAGACTGCAAATGGTGGAACTTGTCCACCTCTATGATCATAAAAACCAATTTCTGATAAATCTCCTCAAAGCTACAGGGTCCACCAAGAAAATGGATACACACTTCAACAGCTTACCATATGACTAAATGTCTGGAAGCTGATGGCCACCACTTTGAGCACCTCCTACAGTTGTGGAGGCCAAAAGTAACTTGTATTCATCTCATGTGTCAAAAACTTTAGTATTGAAATATCTGTACAAGTTTTTCTTTTCCTGATTATATATTTTCTTGGCAGACCCTGAATACCTCTATATATCTGAATGTCTGTATTGCCCATCCATATATTATCTATCAAACCTTAACTAATACACTGATCCTTTCTGTACCCCACTTCCCTTATTTACATAAAAGGCAGAATAAAAAGGACCCCTGTTATAGTTTGTGTCTGGGTGTCCCCCCAAAGCCTCATGAAGTCATGGAGGAAGCTGAGTCTAACACTTGTGATTGGTTTGTTCTCTAGCACTGGGATTGGCGGTGTGAGTGCTGCACCTGCCCAGGAGCAAGGAACTGGCCTACAACATAAGGGAGGTGGGGAGGTTTGCTTTTCCCTCTTTTGCCCTTTCTCCTGTTGCTTACAGCCGCTATGAATGGCTGCCCCTCAGCCACACCACCCTGCCTTGGAGCCAGCTGATTACAGACTGAAACCTCCCCAAACTGTAAGCTAAATAAACTTTTCCTTCCTTTATTTTGGGCGTCAAGTATTTTATCTCAGCTACAGGAGAAAAGTAAGCAAGACAGCTGCTGTTGTGCAGTTAGTGTGAGGAGTAAACAAAGTGAACCCACATGCAGCTATCAAAAGAGCACCCAGCATGGATGCACCCTGTGCTTAGTTAGGGCCCCGTCACCCATGTCCAGCCCATTCTTGGTTGCAGCAGGGCAATTGTAGGAGCCCCTGACTGTTGCCATTTCTTCTATGTTTTCCTCTTTCCTATCCCGCTGCACACCTCTCCCACAGTGGTCTTTGCTCCTGTTACCATGTGACTGCTGACGTGTTCCACACTTATTCTCACTTATGGAGAATTTTTTTTTTTTTTTTTTTTGCAATACTGAGGATTTAACTCAGGGCCTTTACCATGAGCTATATCACCACCCCACCCACACTCCTTCTTCCTTATTTTCAGGTGGAGTTTTACTTAACAGCTAAGTTGCCCAGGCTGGGCTTGAATTTGACTTGGGATTCTCCTGCCTCAGACTCCCACAGCACTGTGATTGCAGGTGTGGGCACCCCCATGCCTGGCCCAGCACGTTACATGTCAGGCATTGGGCTTAGGAGGCCATCAAGGGGTCCTATCCTATTTTTCTGCTAAGCAGGCATTTTTGCCACCTTAGATGGAAAAAGGAAAACGTAACTCACCCAAAGACATACAACGTGTGAATGGGTGAGCTGAGTTCAAGTGCACAATCGTCTCACTGTAAAACCCCTCTCAGCACCCAGCCAGGCCCATGGACGCCCACATCCCTTAGGCCAGCACTAAAGGGTTTCAATGACCAATCCCAGCCTTTTAAAAGTCCCCCAGACAACCAAGGATGTCAGTGAGAACCCAGAATGGTGCAAGGCGTGGTGGCACATGCCTATGACCCCAGCACCCGAAGACTGGAGCCAGAGGATCACTGCAAGTGTGAGGCCAATCTGGCTACACAGTGAGGTCAGGCCAGCCTGCGCCCTGTCTCAGAAAACCGCACACACACAGAATCTTTCTTGGGAAGTTAAAAAAAAAACCTAAAGACTAAAGACATAGGAGTGGAATTAAGAAATTAACAAATGTCTGTCGGACAAATTCAGAGAAAGGGATAAGAGTCCGGAAGTGGCCGAGGATGGTCTCCTCAGCAGCTGTGTCCACCCCTCCTCTGCCTTTCTCCAGTCCCCTCGGCACTGATGATGGCGCTGCACCCCTGCACTCCTAGCTGTCACTCATCCCTGTCCTGGGTGCTTCCTCTGCTCTCTTTCTTGTTGCTTTGTAAAGTGGTGGGTGGCAGGAATCTCCTGTGTCCCATCTCTGATCACATCTCACCAGCACCCTCCTTCCTGTCCCGGGCACACGAGTGCACATGCACTCACAGCACCTAGCCTCAAGTCCGACCCTCCCGAAATGTCCAGTGTCATGGTCCTCTTTACCCATGGTTACACTTTCCATGGTTTCAATTCCCCAAGGTCGACCAAAATTTTATTAACTGGGAAACTGCTTTTATTATAACATATTATTCTATTACTATTTTTAATTTCTTACTAATTTATAAATTACATGTATCATTGGGAGGTATAAAGGAAAACATGGTGCATATAGGGCATATAGGAGCAATCCCCAACTGGTGGGGGTCTTGGAGTGTAGCCCCCAGGGATAACGGGGGCTGCTGTAGGCTTTACACGTGCACTGAGTCGTTAAGCAAAAAGCCTGTAATCATTTTTGTTTTGTTTTGTTTTTTTTGTTTTCGAGACAGGGTCTCACTGTGTAGCCCAGACTGGTCTCGCACTCATTATGTAGCTCAGACTGGCCTCGAACTTGCAGCAATCCTCCTGCCTCAGCCTCCTGAGTGCTGGAATTACACTCCAGTGCCACCTGGAGTGGAGTAATCTTCCCAGTGAAACAACTTCCCGGGCTCTTCGGTACCATTTGTACTGTACTGCTCATGTGCACGGTCCAGGAAGCATCCCGGCCAGCCCTGGTCCCTCTCTAAGCCCTGGAAGCCCTGGGTCGCTGCTCCGTGTCCTCTTTCACGCACGAGAATCCCCAGGGAAGCTGTGTAACACAGCCGCTGAGGCTGACTGTCTACCAGGGGCCCTGACCCAGCCAGAGCTCTGGATTTCAGTGTCCCTGGACAGCCCCGTCCCAGGTGATCCGCTGGAGACCACAGTGCAGCGTGAGGGCAGTTCATGACCCCCCGCCGTGGGACAGTGGGGGGAGGGTCCCCGCGCCCTCCCGCGGATGCGTCGGTGCCACAGGGCCCTCTAGCCAGAGGCCTCCTCGCCTGCCCTGCTGTGCAGACCGGCTGATCGGGAATTCACTGAGGATGGAGGGGCGGTTTTTGTCTGCTCGCGCTCGCTGGCGCCCTCCTCCCCGGGAGGCACCTCCTGGGGACAGGCGGTGTTTGCTCAGCCCTGCAGGCTCCAGGCCCCCGGGGGGGCCGCGCCGCCCCACGGCGCGGGGAGCAGGCTTTGTAGTGTCGACGGGCTGTTTGCATTTCGGGCTCTAAGGAGAGGGTCGCTCCTAATTAAAGGCGTAAATGCTTTAATCCCTGGCCTGGAGGCTTCCCATGGCGCATTAGCTGTATTAGGAAGGAAATGGATTGTAATCCCTTTAATATAAGCCTGGAGGAACTCGAGGGGGCTTCCAGTTGGAGAGAAGAATTTCCTCCTGTGAGTCCACAATATTAACAAGCTGAATTTGCATAGACAGAATCTCGGGGGCCCAGAGGGGTGGAGTGAGAGGAACAGGGGAGGAGCTGGGGGCGTTCCCAGGCAGGAACCGAGCTCCCGCAGCAGCACCCCACAGGGGCCAAGCAGCGGACTGCGCGCTTTCACCTTCGGGGTTCGAGTCCAGCCCCGGGAAGCTGTGTCGGGCCGCTCAGGGGCGGGGGCCTCCCTGCTGGCCGAGCCGAGCCTCAGCTCCTGCGTTCCGTCCACATTGGTTAGGGGATCTTTTTGGCACCCTCTTAAATAACATTTATCTCAGTGTAAGCGTGCTTCTAGGCCCATGCCGGTTTCTGTAACGCGGTTAGTTCATCTCACCCTACAACTTATATGATGAGATTGAAACTTTTGTTTGTTTGATTGATTAGTTAGTACAGGAGATTGAACCCAGGGCTTTCACGCTGAGCTCCATCCTCAGCCCTTTTTTCCTTCTAATTTTGAGACAAGTTCTCACTAAATTACCCAGGCTAACCTCGAACTTGGGATCTTTCTGCCTCGGCCTCCTTCAGTGCTGGGATTACAAGTCTGTGCCACTGTGCCTGACTATGTGATTGAAACCTAAGAAACAAAACAGAACAGGATCAGTGTATTTTTATCCCTTTAAATGTGAAATGAGCTCCCCCCCCCCCCATATGCTCTTAAACGCAAACCACAAAAGGTTTCCCGGTGCCGTCCTTGAGAACACAGGGTGTCTTGCGGTGGAAAAATGTGAAAACCTCGGTGTGAGCCTATGAAAGCCCAGCCCAGGTGGAGGGAGTCTGCGCACGCACACATCTCAGGTCCCGCCTGGGGACTCTGAGGGCTTTGGGAGCGAGGCCACCTGTACCGGCCATGTCCCCAGTGCCCAGCTGCTTCTGAGAGTTGCTGTGGTGGAGCCTGAGTCGCTGCAGAAACGCAGCGGCAGCAGAGGCTGCAAACCAAGGGCACCCTGGGAGCCTTCGTAGCTGCGTTTGACTCCGGCAGGGACCGAGGCTTTCACCCCATCCCGGGGCTTCCTGCTGCTCAGAACCCCAGGCTTTGTGAGCCGCCTGCCTCTGGGCCCCCGCCGCTTCTGGGTACTGATTTGGCCCCAGAGTCCACTTTAAAAGCGCCTCTTAAACTGCCCTGCTTCCCTCCAGAGCCCCTGGCCACACCGTCCCGCAGCGGGAAGGATGAAGTCCAGGACCCTCCTGCACCTGCCAGGGAGGTCGCTGCTCCTGTCCAGCTCGCCCAGAGCTGCACTGGTCTCTACCCAGTCCTAGCCTGGAGTGGAACCGTCTGTCCCTTTTAGGACCGAGTCACATGTCCCCACCTCAGGTGAACCCTCTCTGCTCACCCCAAGACCAGATCACATCCCTATTTTGTTTTCCTCCTCCGTGGGATTTGTGAGAACCGTAATTGCAGGCTCCTTTGCGTGGTTATTCCTTTTTTTTAACCTTTTCTGGGACAGGGTCTTAGTTCGTAGTTCAGGCTGGACTTGAAGTCACTGTGTAGCCCAGGCTGGCCTCAAACTTACAGTGATCATCCTGCCTCAGCCTCACAGGTGCTGGGATTACAGGTATGCACCATTTTGCCTGGCTTGTGTGGTTACTTATATATTTGCTACCATTCTGTTGTAACTCCCTTAGGACACAGACTGCAATTTTATGACTATAATTCCAGGCTCTCACATAATGCCTGACACAGAACAGGAACTCAGAAATTATGAGACATGAACGCATCGGTCCAACTTCCTACCCTCTTCCCAGGCGGATGTCACATCTTTGTTCCCAAGTGGTCTTGGTTACTTGTCTTTTATTGCTGGGACAAAATACCCAACACCCAAAATGAAGGAAGGAAAGCTTTCTTTAGCTCACTGTTTGTGGAGGTTTCAGGCCATAATCAGCTGGCTCCAAGGCAGGGTGTCATGGCACCTGGGCAACACTTCAAGGCAGCAGCCAGCAAAGAAACAGCATAAAAAGGGCAAGGGGAGAGCAAGCCTTTTTCCCTCCCTTATATGCAGGCACACTGTGCCCTTCGGGGCAGATGTAGCACTCACAAAATCTCTGTGCCCTCCTCTTGTTGTGCGCGATTACAGAGTCTGCCTACACAGTCTGGGGCAGTATAGCCTCTTATACACCCGGGCTGAGTAGTTACACAGGTATTCGCTGGACCGCTGCTCCCAGGGGCTCAGTCAACAAACAACAGGAGAGTAAGTCAACCACAAGAGAAAATGTACACTCAAGGGATGTAAACATGTGATGTATGAGGTTGCTGCCAGCAAAACATGACATATTTTGTCACCTGCTTTTTAAATAAATAGGCCTATATTAAAATAATAACAGTATGGCAAATTTACAACTCTGTAAGAGTCATTTATTATCATCATCAAATAATATATATTGCTGTACTTTTTTTGAGACAGGGTCTCACTGTGTAGTCTAGGGTGGCCTCAAACTCACTGCGTAGCCCAGGCTGGCCCTGAACTCATGGTGATCCTCCTGCCTCAGCCTCCCGAGTGCTGAGTTAACAGGTGTGTGCGTACCACCACTATGGGCTACCCTGGGTTTACTCTGTACCCTAAAACAAAATGACAGCTGGGCGTTGGTAGAAACAGCCACCTCAGCACTCAGTCTTGAGATGGCTGGGACTGTTTCAAACTGGAAGTTACAGAAACTGTACTGCAATTGGCTTAGCATGAAAAGGGATGTACGGACTTACATGCACTGCAAAGTGAAGATGTTCAAGCTTCAGGCATGGTTATATCTAGGGGCTCCATCTGCATCTTGTGGGTCTTTTTCTCTGTGTCAGTTTTGCTCTTGGCCAACCTCTCTGTGCCTGGCGTTAAAGATGACCTCCAGTAGCCCCAGGCTCACGTGGGTCTTATACCCACACTCTCAGAAAAAGGGGTCCTTCCCACAAATGGGGGGGGGGGTGCGCATCAGCCTAGCTTGGGTCATAAGCTTCTCCCTGATCCCTGCTGTGGCCCTGAGGGTGGAAGTTCTGGTGGCCACATGCCATGAAGAGCTCCCATGGGCTGGCACCACCTACTGAACGGGTCCCTAAGGAGAAAGGGGCCTCCGTTTGCTGTGTCTCCTGCTCACGAGATGAGAGTGCTGGGCAGGCAGCCGTGTCCATGTCCACGAGGCTCAGGGCAGTGCCTGGCACAAAGCAAGTGCTCGGCAAACACCGTAGGGAAAGTAGAAGGAGTCAGGGTTCTCAAGTGAAACTCAGGAAAGCTTCCTGGACAAGGTGGCCAGAAGGAGGGTGGATGTTTTTGTGGTTTGGGAAGATTAAAGGTTCCATTTTGACCACTTTGAAGCATGCAGTTCTGTGGCATTAAGTGCATTCACGCTGTGCAACCATCCCCATGCTTCATTTCCAGAACTTTCTCACCTGCATGTAAAGGAAACTCCTTTCCCCTTCCCCCAGCCCTAGTAGCCCTTCTACTTTCTGTCTCTCCGAGTCTGGCTGCTCCAGGGACTGTGTCTATGTGGAACCATAGACAAGACATCTCTTGTCTTTTTTGTGCCTGCTTTTCTTTTTCCCTACTTAGCATAAGGTTTCCAAGGTTTCTCCCTGTTGTAGCAGGGAGAGGATGAACTAAGGGTAAACCCAGGCTGCGGGGGACGCTGACAAGCAAACCCACATCACAATGAACGGGGCCTGTGACAGAACAGCCTCCTCGCTCAAGTCAGCTCTTCTCTGTGACAGCTGTGGGACATGGCAAGGAGGCCTGCTGAGCGGCAGGGACAGCTGGGGCTGGAGGGCAGGAGCAGCCTTAGTCTTGGAGGAAGCGGGGTGAACAGTGCCCATGTGGCAGCTGGTCCCCTGCCCAGGAAAGGAGCCGTCCACACACAGAAAGCAGGTGACCAAGGGGCCCCTGAAGTCTAGCCAGTCCCTGCTGGCCACAGCCTGCAACCCAGGTGTGGCATGCAGTCCTTGCCAGGAACTTAGGGCCCCCTGCACACACAACGTGTGGGCGAACTCACCTGGAACCTCAGGGAGCCGCAGAGCTGGAACTTCTCCCCTGGGACTGCAGAGGCCTCCGCAGCAGCTTCCTCATCTTGGCTCCTGAACTGGGGGTGCTAAGTCTTTTGCCTGGGTCTTGGTTATTCCTCTAGCCTGCAGGGGGGTCCTGTGTCCCTAGGAGAGCCCCCACTTCTGTATGCCTTACCCCTAGTGGTGCTGCATCAATAGGTTGCAGCCGGCCGGCCGTGGCGGGGGTACTTACACCCAGGCATTAGTGGGTACTGTGAACCCAGGGCTGTGTTTGCCAAAAAGGTGACTGTTAAACATTTACCCGCACTATCTGGTTCACCTGGTAAAGCCATTGTTTGAAGAGTCCTAAATTCTTCAGAGTCCACCGTATCATCTTTGTTTGGGGGCCCCAGTCCCCAGCCCTTCTATCCCTGGGCCTCCTCCAGTCCCGGATCATGGGGAGGTGGGCAGAATGGGCAAAGGGGACCAGGACAGCTGTACTTGGCTGGCACAGCTCGGGGGTAGCAGCTGCTTCTCCTGATTGTGGCAGAGCAGGGTTAACTGACTTGTCTGTCTTGGTCCTCAGCCATGGCAGGTGTGGTGTACCCCAAACAGGTGAGTGTTGTGGGTTTCTGTCCCCTGTGACTGTCTCATGGCCTGGCAATCTCAGCAAGCAGGGGACGGCTGGGCTCTCTGGGGTTACACCTGCTCATCACTGTTGAATTCTTTTTTTTAAAAAAAAATGGGTACAGGAGAACTAAGTGTTTACAGCACTCTGGGTTTTTGTTTTTATTTTTGATTCAGCATGCATTTATTAGGCTCCCACAGTGTGCCTGCATCTGTGTTGGACTTTGGGGCTGCAGAGGTGTGGAAGATAAGGTCTCAATCCGTCTCCTTCCCCACACACCCCCAGTATGAGCTGCCATGAGGGCTGCAAACCGGGCTACAGAAGCAGAGGGAAAGGGGGGGCAGATTCTTGGAAAGTGGTGGACAAAAGGGTGGGTGTGGCATTTAACCCCGGTCTGGAAAAGATACATAGGGGTTCCATGTTGCTCAAGAACTTGGAGCCTGTGTTAGGCAGGAAGAAGTGAGGCGAGACAGAGGGCGAGGGAGGTGGTCTCAGGGGCAGAAGCCGGGTCCTGAGGGCTCCTAATGCCACCCAAATTGGCTTTTGTCCTAGAAACGAAAAGCCAGCCAATGGCTTTATGTAAAACAGTGACAAGATACAACTCCTCTTTCATGTTCCCTCCTGTCCTCCAGGACCCTGTGGATTTAGACATATACCAAAGCTCCTACATGGTGGACTACCAGCCCTACGGGAAACACAAATATTCTACAGCCACACCGCAAGAGGTGGGAAAGCATTCTGGGCTTATCACTGCAGTGGTATCTATTTCATCTGTCATCGGAACGTGGAAGTGGCAGCACTTACTTAAAATAACATCGATGCCAAGTTTTTGATTTTTGACTTACAGGTCTTCCGTGTGTCCATGCGTGTGCATGTACTAAAATGGATATCAAAGACAAGTCATGCACACAAAAGGCTGTGAATAATGCAAATGCATAGCTTAAATTAAAACACTGCTCAAACACTGATAAAACACAGCTGCAGACACAGCACATGCAGTCTCTGTGTAACACCCAGTGCTGTCCTCCCACCTCTGGAGGAAGCCAACACTCTGGGTTTGAGCTTAGTCATTCCTTTATGTCTAGTTTTCTTCAAAAGATAGTTTTATATGTATGTATTGCTTTAAACAAATTGTTTAGTTTTGTGTGCCTTTGGTATACATTAGATTCTTTGTACTCTTGCATGGCTTCTACTTTGAAACATTGTATCACTAGAGGAGTTCTCTAGAGGGACAGATTTACTATTATATATATATACAGTGTATAATATACATAGGATTTACAAGGCAGGCTTGCCATGGCTTCCAGGCAGAGTCAGGTATGAGGAGGTAAAGGGCTGTCTCCACACTGGAAATCCAAAGGATCCATTCAGAGGTCAAAGGCCTGGAGCTCACTGCAGAGTCCAATGAGAGTCCGTATCAGGAAGTCAAAGAATCTTCACTGGAAGCCTAGAGATTAATGTCCAATGGTGACAGAGAAGATGAGTGATCCTCCAAAGAACCTGACATGAGACTTCCTTTTCTTTCCCTTTTAATTCCATCCAGGCTGCAAGCCCATTGGTTGGTGCCACTCACTCCCAAGGTGAGACTTCCCTCTCAGTAAATCCATCATCCAGATATACCTGCTATGGCAAACAGAAATAAGTTTGGGGCTTATATGGGATAAGCAAGCAGGAAGTACAGAAGCAGGATATTTGGCAGTTACCAGTTTTTACAGTGTACATTGTAGTGACCAGCCATGTGTCATAATGATCAGCTATTTTCAAGAAACAGAAGTAGAGCTAGGCGTGGTGGCTCACGCCTGTAATCCCAGTACTCTGGAGGCTGAGGCAGGAGGATCATTGCGAGTTTGAGACCAGCCTGGGTTACAAAGTGAGCTCAAGGCCAGCCTGAACTGCATAGCGAGACCCTGTCTCAAAAAGACAAAGGAAAAAAAAGGGAAAAGAAACAGAAGTAACAGAAACTGTAAGAGGAACTGAAGTAAACTTGAGATTACCTGGGCAACTAACAGAATCTGAAGTGTACTGGGAGGAGGCATTTTCTGCTACACACCCAGAATGGAGCCAAGCCATCAGTCAGGCATTGGTTGTGACAAGCTAACTGTGGTATCAACTTGAATAAGCAATGCCTGGCTGCCCTCTCTGCTGTTCAGCATTACGTTACACCCATGTGCCACGCCTATGTAGCTGTCCCTTCTAGTGCAGGTGGATGCTTGAATGACTTATTTTCTCCCTCCTCTCCCCTCCCAAATTCTGTGGTTAAAGCAGAGTGCACCTTGATGTGTGTGCATGCAGGCTCTTCAAAAGCCATTAGGAAAACTCACTCTTTTCCAGTTTGCACATGATCACCAGCAATGGAAGGTCAGTTGGTGACACTGCAATCTTGCCATCACCTGGCATTGTCAGGCTTTTACATTTTTGCCAGTTTGGTAGGTATAAAATCTATATTCCTATGGTCATGATTTTCATTGTGCTATCAGTGAAGTTGGTCACCTCTTTCCCTGTTGATGGATCTTTATGCTGTGAAATGTCTGTTCCTGACTTTTGCCCATTCCCCTCCCCATGGATTGCTTTTTAGCTTTTTCTTATTAATTTGTAGGAATCTTTTTATTTTTATTGATTTACTTTTGGAGTGGGGATCAATCTCAAGGGTATACCATCACTGAGAGCCACCTCCCCAGTCTTTATTTTAGTTTTAAAACAGGCTCTCACTTAGCTGCCAAGGCTTGCCTTGAACTTATGCTTGTCCTGCCTCTGCCTCCCTAGTAGTTGGGATTACAGGCATGTGCTACCTGCCCACCAGTAGAAATTCCCAAAATACCCTAGGTCTCTTTTGTTAGTTGTACATCTAGCAAGATTCTTCTTTAGTTTGTGGTTTGTCCTCGTATTCTATCTTTTAGTGAGCACAAATTCTTACTGTTAATATAACTGGACTTAGGCAACCACCCTGTCTCTCGGCTTTTCCTGTTCCCCATCACTACTCCCCTATAAATTTTCCTACCTCCATTGTTCCTTTGAATTCATTCTTCAACTTTGGGGGACATGAGCTCAGTGTATCTGACACCTTGCCGGTAGGGGGTTATGTATTTTCCCCCTATATCATCTTGAAGGTCCCTCTGAGACTTTTGGAAGAAGAGATTCAACTACTAAAACAACCAGGATTGTTTGGAGATCACAACTAGAAAAGTAACTGTGCTGAGCAGACAGCCAATATCTTGGCCCCGGCTCTCCAAGTTCAACAAGGACTCAGAACATGAGGGAACCTCTTCTACAGGATCCTACAACTTCGAGGCTACCGAACCCCAAGTGATCACACAGATGAAACCAAGAACAAATGTGCCAGATTCCTTTTACTGGGACCCACTAGATCAACCTTGTAAATAGAACTTATAACTGCTAGAGAGCGACATGGTCTCTAGCCAAGGCCTCAGCGAGCTCTCTGGAGAAGGCCCCTGACTGTGGCTTCTCCTATGCTCATCCTTCTCGGCCTGAGACAGATAGATGGAAACTACTCCTTTCTCCCTTAGTGCAGTTAGAGATGGCTCCTCAGAGGGGGAATCATACAGACAGCTAAGTTAGGTGGAAATATTAGAGGCTGCCAGATAGGAACAGACCCTCACGCTACACACTGCAGAAGCAACTGCGGCTGGAGGTACATCTGAGGATGGTTAAAGTCACAATGGGCAGATTTGCGTTTGTCCCTAAAGAAGTTTGGGATGACTGGTGCCATGCTTTTGGGATTTCCCGTATAAATACACCATTATCTCAGTAGGGGTGGGCCATCCTCTCTCACCCACTAAGGCCGAGATAGTAAAACTAAGACTATAGATTATCAACCAAGGTTAATGGTGTCGTCCGTAACAGCAGCAAGGCGGCCACCGTTGTAATCTTACTGGTTATTAGAATTTGACTCTGGCTATACCCACCCTTCATGCTTTTGCCCTATAAAACTTTCTCAGAGAAGTGGGCTTGCTGACACCCACTTGGGACCTCTCCTCTCTCTCAGGAGCCATTTCTATTCCCCATTCCTATTCCTCGATAAATTGCTACTGTTTAAAAATATAGAGGAGCAGGGGTACAGCTCAGTGGCCCAGTGCCTGCCTGGCAAGCGCGAGGTCTGGAGTTCAATTCCCAGTTTAAAAAATATATATATATGTATATGTATATTACACATATATAATCAAGCTGGGCATTGTGGCACAGGCCTGTAATACCAGGCTGAAACAGGAGGATTGCTGCAAGTTTGAAGCCAGCCTAGGATATATAGTGAGGTCAAGGGCACCCTGCACTACATAGCAAGACCCTGTTTCAAAAAATGTATATATAATTAGATTTATCAGTCTCTTTATCATTTCTTTTCTTCCTTTTCCTCCTTTTACTCTTCTACTGCTTCTTTTTTTCTTTTTCTCTTTCTTTCTTTTTTTTTTTTTTTGGACAGGGTCTCCCTATAATTCAGGCTGGCCTTGAACATACTATGTACCCCCATACTGGCCTGGAACCCTTGGCGACCCTTCTACCTCAGCCTCTCGAGTGCTGTGATTGCAGATACATACCAGAACACCTGGCTTTTCTTTATCAAAAATCTTTCCCAGACTGAGGTAGTCTCACCAAAAATCTGATCTATATAAAGGTGGAACAATTTCTGAGAAGCTAGAACATAGAATGGAAAATGGTACTATAAATCATCTGTATATAAACCAAGTGAAGGAAATCTACACATATGTTTGTTAGTGCAATGGATTAACTAATAGCTTGCAACACCCAGCATTGAGTCAGCATGGTGCTGGGTGTGGAGGGCCCACCTGAGGATGGTGACCAAGAGCAGAAAAGGAGAACTGGAGGGGAAGAGGGTGCTGTCGATTCTCCTGGAGAAGCTTGTCGTGCTGATTTTCCTGATACAAACTCAGCTGTCCTCCTCAGAGGAGCCTGGGTCCTGGCTATCCCTGAGGACGGCGGTGGGTCTCTTCTGGTCCTTACCCTGAGCACCGCTTCCTGGCTCCAGTGCAGATCCTTCATCCTGCCGGCGCAGACTTTCTGGTCCCCATCACTGACCTTTGGGCCCCCAGTGCAGATCCTTGGTACAGACTTGCATGAGTCACTGTTGTGGGCTCCAAGCCACTAGTTGAACTTGGTGGGGGAACTGTCACAGTTCCAGGTCTTCAGCTGGACCCGTGTAGGACTTTGCTGTGGGATCCAGGCCCTCAGCTGCATGCTTTGGGTCTCTGGTGTGTGGAAAGATCTCTCACACTCTTTTGCATTTGACTCTTTGGAAGAATATTATAAAATAATCTTATAAATTATGTGTCCTGTATTAAGTCTTTCCCCTTGTAAACCTTGACAATGACAATAGGCATATAAAATATTTCTACCAGCCGGGCAAGCATGAGGGCCTGGGTTCAATTCTCAATACCCCCAAAAATAAATAAATAAATACAATATTTCTGAAAAAATTTTTAAGAACACTGGTAACAGCAGTCTCCTCCAGAGATGGAAACCAAGAGAGGGGCAAAAAAAAATTGGAAAATTCGCTTTTCATTATAAACGCTTCTGTATTACTTCAGCATTTCTCTGTTGTGTATATTTGGGGTGGGGGGTACCAGGCTAGCGCTTGAGCCACCGAGCTAAATCATCGGCCCTCTGTTGTATATATTAACATTAAAAAGTGATTTAAAATTTTTTATTTTTTGCAGTGCTAGAGGCCTGAACCCAGGGCCTTGCGCATGCTAGACAAGTGTCTTACCACTGAGTTACACCCCAAGCCTTAAGAGTTTGTAAAAATAAAACTGTGCCCTTAGATACTTCTGAGGGAAGCTGCCTCATCCTTCGCCTTTCTTTTTTTATTTATTTGCTCATTTAGTTTTCACCCGTCGCCTTTCTCTGCCCTCTATTAACGTGGAATCTGTTTCCACAGCAGGCAAAGCTCGACACCCAACTCTGGAAGGAAGAGTTTTACAGGCCCGTCCCTGACCCCAACCCCAAGCTGGCAGATGGGTACCCCGCCTTCATAAGACCCCACATGACGGCCAGAGACCTGGGGCTCCCCGGCTTCTTCCCGCCACAAGATGCTGCGGCCAGTGCAGAGGACCAGCGCCCCTTCAGCAACACCTGCGGCCCGCTGTACCCCGCCTCCCTGGCCCTGCACCTGGCCGGGGGCCCCCCGAACCTGCTTCAGCAGAGCGCCCACTTCCCCTGCCTGCTGGAGCCCGGGCGCAAGCCCGCTGCCCACGAGGGCAAGGGCTACCTTCTCCTGCCTGGCTGTCGCTGTCCTCGGCACCAGAGCTCCAAGGTCCCCGTCTTGAACCGCTGGGGACCCTTAAGGCCGTTTTACCAGTAGGAAGAGGGACAACGCGGCAGTTCTGAGGGCGCGCGGGGTGGGGGTCCGGGGCCCCTGCTCAGATCTGGAGGACCAGGAGGGGAATTAAAAATTAAACCGGAAAGATGCTCCAGCAGCCTGGGGCTGCAGTCACTCGGGCCCTACGGGCACCTGCAGCTTCGACGCAGAGGGAGCGAGGGAGGGAGGGAAGGTGCTCCGACTTGGGGGGCAAGAGCTGACTTGCAGTTGGAGGTCAGGCCACTGGGGCTGTGACCCGGAAGGACCTGTCCCCCCTCGCTCCCTAGCGCTCTGCTTCTGAGCTGCTACATGATGTGAGCAGCTTTCCCCGCCAGGATCCTCAGCCCTGCTGTTTCTGCGCTGCACTGGGCCGTGGACCAAATCCTTCACCTTGGGGGTGTCTGGTATTTTGTCCCAGTGATGAGAAAGTGACTAAGACAAAGTCCTTCTGGGCCCCCAGTGGGTAGGACCCTTGGTAAGAGGCACCCACCCCTCCTTCCAAGCCCATCTCTGTTTCCACCAGTCTGGTCCAAGCCAGATGTGCCTAGCCCCAGTGTTAGACTCCATACATGGTACCACTGAGCTAAAACATAATTATCACCCACGTTTGGTAGCTGAGAAAACCAAAGGCTCAAGGGAGTTTGGCCAAATATCACACAGGTGGTAGCTGAGCTGGATTTGAAGCTGGTGTCTTCCCTCCATAAGTCTCACATGGGACGGTCCACATCTGCTATCCCAGCACCCTGGAGGCTGAGAGGACTCTCGGGAGTTCCGGGCCAGCCTGAACAAGTGACACCCTGTCACCCCCAAACTCACTTTGATTCCATTTTCTCAGGTGTAAAGTGAGTTCCAGGCCAGCCTGAACAACAAGTGACACCCTGTCACCCCAAACTCACTTTGATTCCGTTTTCTCAGGTGTAAAATGAGAATAAATGCTGGGCCTGGTGGTGCAGGCCTGTAATCCCAGCATGCTGGAAGGCTGAGGCAGGGGGATCCATAAGATTGGGCCCAGCCTGAGCAATTTAGCAGTTTAATGAAATTCTGTCTCATGATAAAAAATAAAAAGGGCTGCAGATAGAGCTGAGGACAAAGGCCTTGGGTTCGTAAATCAAACTTTTGAACGAATGGACTTAGTAGATGTCTATAGAGTGTTCCACCCCACAGCATCAGAATACACAGTCTTCTCAACTGCACATGGGATGTTCTCCAAAATAGACCATATACTGGCTCATAGAACATGCTTAAGTGGGAACCGGGGATTTAATCTCAGTGGCACAAGTGCCTGCCTGGCAGGTGCAAGGTCTTGAGTTCGATCCCTGGTACCAAAAAAGAACATGTGTAAATAAATGCGAAGGAACTGAAATTATCTGAAGCATACTATCAGACCACAGTGCAAAGAAATTGGAAATCCATGGCAAGAGAAACCACAAGAGCTTCATAAACACAAGGAAATTAAATATTACCCTACTGAACAGCCAACGGGTCACAGATGAAATTAGAGAAGACATTAGACAGTTTTTACACTTGAATGATAATGACAATACAACATACTGGAACTTGTGGGACACAGTGAAAGCAGTCTTAAGAGGGAAATTTGCAGCATTAAATACCCATATCAGGAAAACAGAGCAAGTGCATATAAAAAGCTTAATAGTGAACCTCAAACCTAGGTGAACCTAGAAAAAGAAGAGCAGGCTACACCCTTAGCCAACCTTACCAAAAAAGGGAAAAAAAGACTCATCTGTGTAAGTAGGAATGAAAAGGCTGAAATCACAACAGACCCTGCAGAAATCCAGAAGATCATCTGGACCTGCTTTGAAAACTTGTATTCCAATAAGATGGAAAATACAGAAGAAATGAACAGATTCCTAGATACATATGAATTACCCAAGCTGAATCAAGAAGATATAAAAATCCTAAATAAACCAATATCAATCCATGAAATTGAAGATGTAATCAGAAACCTATCAACAAAGAAAAGCCCAGGCCCTGATGGATTCACTGCTGAATTCTACAAGAAATTTAGAGAAGACCTAACACCACTATTTCTCAAACTCTTTAATGAAATTGAAAGGGAAGCAGTATCCTGAAATTCATTCCTGGAAGCAAGCATTACCCTGATACAAAAACCAGAGAGGGACCCAACTAAGAAAGAGAATTACAGGTCAATTTCCCTTATGAACATAGATGCAAAAATCCTTAAGATATTGGCAAACAATGCAGCAAATCATCAAGGTTATACATCCATGATGAAGTGGGATTCATCCCAAGGATGCAGGGGTGATTCAACATACGTAAATCCATGAATGTAATACACTATATTAACAGAGTCAAGGACGAAAATCATATGATCATCTCAACAGATGCAAAAAAAGCTTTTGACAAAATCCAGCACCCATTCATGATAAAAGCCTTATAGAAACTTGGAATAGATGGTCTTTATCACCATCTGATTGAGGCCACCTATGACAAATCAACAGCCAACATCATACTAAATGGACCAAAACTGAAAACTATCTAAAATCAGAAACGAGACAAGGATGTCCACTGTCTCCACTCTTATTAACACAGTCCTACTAACTTTAGCTGGAGCGAGACAAGAGAAAGAAATAAAAGGGATAAAGATGGAAAAGGAAGAAGTTGTTATTTACAGATGACATGATACTCTACATAGAAGACCTCAAAAACTCCACCAAAAGACTACTAGATTTAACCAAATTCAGTAGCATAACGATACAAGTCAACACTCAAAAATCCATAGCCTCCCTGTATACAAATAAACTCACTGAGAGAAATCAGGGAAACATCTCTCACAATAGCATCCAAAAAAAAAAAAAATGAAATACCTAGAAATCAATCTAACAAAGGATGTAAAAGACCTCTACATTGAAAACTACAGTCCTCTGAAAAAGGAGATTGAAGAGGATATTAGAAAATGGAAAGACCCCTGATTTATGTACTTTAAAGTTTTGCTATAATTTTTTCTTCTTTTCTTTTTATGTTTGAATAAAATGGATTTTTTTTAAAAATGGAGAGACATACCATGCTCTTGGGTAGGAAGAACCAATATAGTGAAAATGGCCATACTTCCAAAACTGTTATACAGATTCAATGCAATCCCAATCAAAATTCCAATAGCATATCTCACAGAATTAGACAAAATAATCCTAAAATTCGTCTGGAACCAGAAGAAACCTAGAATAGCAAAGGCAATTCTGGACAACAAAGACAAGAGAGGGGACAGCACAACCCCTGACTTGAAATGATACTATAAAGACTATGATGAAGACAGTGTGGTGCTGGCAAACAAACAAAACCCCTAACGATCAATGGAAGAGATTCGAAGACGTAGAAACAACTCCAGACACACTCAGCCACCTTACCTATGACAAAGGTGCCAAACACATTCATTGGGAGAAAGAAAGGCCCTTTAATAAATCTGGAAAGACTGGCTCTACACATGCTGAAGATTAAAACTAGACCCATATCGTTTACCATGCACTAAGCTAGAATCAGAAGGGATGAAAGATCTTAACTTTTTTTTTGCTTTTTCAAAGATCTTAGTATTAAAACAGAAATATTAAATCTGCTGGAAGATAAGTAGGTAAAACTCTTGAAGACATTGGTGTAGGCAAAGACTCTGAACAAAACACCAAATGCACAGGAACCGTCACAAAGAGTCAACAATGGGATCTCATCCTATTGAAAAACTTTTGCTCAGCAAGAGAAACCACCAATAGCGTGAAGGGACACCCACAACATGGGAGAAAATGTTTGCTGGCTGTTCCTCAGATAAGGATTACTAGTAAGAACATATAAAGAACTAAAAAAAACCTCAGTCCTCCCAGATTTAAAGACCCAATCCAAAAATGGGCATCTGAGATGAACACACACTTCTCACATGAAGAAATACAAACAACAAATACATATGTGAAAAAATGTTCAACATCACTGGTTATTCAAGAGATGCAAGTAAAAACAACACTGAGATTCTGCCTCACCCCTGAGAAAATGGCTAAATATCAAGAAATCAAGTAGTAACAAATGCTGGAGAAGCTGTGGGGGAAGTGGAACCCTTCTCCACTATGGAAATCAGTGTGGAGATTCCTCGAAAACTAGGATTGAAAAAAAAAAATTGTATTGGAGGTCCCTTCCGATCCAGTTATTCCCCTTCTGGGTATCTTCCCAAAAGAAAAACATCATACCACAGCAATATATGTGCACTGGGCTTATAATTTGTAATAACTAGATCTTGGAAAAAACCCAAATGCCCACTGAAGGAGGAATGGATAAAAAAAAAAAAGATGTATCTTTATACAATGAAGAACTACTCAGCCATAAAACAGGATAAACTGGAGACTTCTATAGGTAAATGGATGCAATTTGAGACCATATACATAAGTGAAATAAATCAGACAAGCATGTGTAAACATTGTTTTGTCTCACTAGTGTGAGAAGCTAAAACAATGTATGTGTGTGTATATATGTATAGGCGTATGCATGTGTATATATAAAAATAGTTAAATAGTTATACTACTGATTTCTCTTAGTCCATTAAAGAGGAAGATTGTGCTGGTATTGTTGGGACAGTCTTGGGCTCTGGGTGAATGATTTGGGGATGATAGTGCACAGTGTATGGGCTATTGTTGCCCCTGATGGATGTGTTTTGAAATTTTTTTTAATTTTCTTTTTTCTGTTTGTCTCTGAAATGAAATGAATGGGTTTTTTTGTTTTGTTTTGTTTTTTTTTGTTGTTTTTTACCAGGGATCAAACTCACGACCTTGCCCTTGCCAGGCAGGTGCTTATGCCACTGGGCTAAATCCCCAGGCCTTTTTTTTTTTTTAAGATCTTGCATTCAGCCTCCAGTACCACTCGCCCCAGAAAAAGGAAGGGGGACCACTGTACACGCATTTCAGTCTCGTTAGGTACAAGGAAGAAGGTACATGACCACACTTTTGAGAGTTTAATGAATTGTGTCTTCTGATTATGAGGCTAGAGGAGAAAGATCTGCCTCCTGACTGCTCTTCTGCTCCCTTCTGGCAGCCATCCTGCTGCCCAGTGTCCTCACCCCCATATTAAGTCACTCTTTGTCCTTCCTGGCCTGGGAAGGGACCTGCCCAGCAGGCTGCTGGAAGGCATGGGGGAGGTTTTCTCCGGACACCCTGAGAGTTTACAAAACACAGCCCAGATCTTATCTGCCTTCATTGTTCTTGTCTCTGTGCGGGGGAGGGATTCTTACACCCATTTCACAGAGGGGAAGAGTGACAGGGGGCCGGGATTCGGACTCCAGGATTCTGTTGCAGTGTGACACTTTCTAGAGCAAGCGGTCCCTTACACAACAATGAAAAAATCTGCAGCACACAAAATACATGACTCTTAAGTCAATTATTTACTCGTTTGGGAAGTGCTCATTTAACATGCATTTGTCAGGCAAATCCTGTGTACTGAGAATATAGCAAAAAGAAGAAAAGAAGATTCCTTTCTGTTTGGGGAAAATCACAGCTGAATAAAGCAGACAAGGTGTGCTGGAAGGGGTCAGTGAATGGAGAAGAGCAGATCAGGCAGGGCGGGCCGGAGAGCTGCCATGGACGCCAGCACAGGTTTAAAAGGTGCCCCTCCACCCCCAGGTCCTACTGAGAAGGTGGCACTGACCCAGCAGGGAATCTGCTCACTGGAGACTGGGACCAAGGAGCACCAGGTGGTGACCCCTGGGAGGTCCAGCCCAGAAGGCCGCAGGAGGTTCAAGAGGTTCCAGGGGCCCCTCAGGATTTTCTGCAGACCAGCGAGACATTCTAAAGGCTCTGGCACACTCTCTCACTGAACTGTATTCCGTAGCACTTCCCGCCCTTTTAAAAACTGGAGATAGGGCCTCACTAAATCGCTAAATTGCTGAGCTCGAATTTGCCATTCTCCTGCCTCAGCCTCCCACATGACCAGGATCACCGACCTCCACCACCACATCCAGCTCGGCTTTGACTCTTATTTCAAGAGAGATGGGAGAGAAGCAAGGTCTCCAGCACCACAATCCGAGCAAAAGGAGGTGGTGGCTTGGCCCAGGTGGTAGACGATGAGGTAGGAATGATGGATTTGGGGTGCAGGCAGCTCCCCCCTTACCTGGGGGTTTTGCTTTCCTTGCTTAAAATTATCTGAAGTTGACATGCTCTAAAAATATTAAATGGGAAGTTTCAGAAATGCATGATTCATACATTTTAAATGTGCCATTCTGATGAAATCTCTGTCCTGCCAGGGATGTAAACCATCCTTCTGTCAGAGCCAAGCTGCCAGCAGCCCTATTTTGCTACTTGTAGTACCTAGTAAGTCAGTAAGCATTTTGTTTGTGTGTTTTTTCATTTTAGAGACAGGGTCTTGCTGTGTAGTTCAGGCTGGCCTTGAATTCACTATGTAGCCCATAATGATCCTCCTGCCTCAGCCTCCTGAATGCTAGGATTGCAGGTGTGTGCCTGGTAATAAGGGTTACTTGAATGTAAGTCCTTACTCTTGATCTGATAACCCAGCCAAGCTCTAACTTGATAGAGGGGAAATAATGGAATTTCTAACTTCTAGATGTCAGATATTCCAGGTTTATGTTCCCCTAAAATCTAGAGTGAATTGTGAGGAACAATCGAAATTCAGAGCAGGAAAACTTTATTGAGAGAGGCAACTCTGAGAGACAGGAGGGGCCCCAAAAGTGAGGTACCAAGGAACCTACTTCTCTAAGGAAGTTTCATAGAGCAAAATCACAAGGTTCAAGATTATGATTAACCAATAAGATCACAAGAATAGCTGCTTAGGTAATATTGGTCCAATGGGGAAGCAGGTCACATAGCAACTATACATGGAAAGCACAGAGACCTTTTTAGGAAGGGACGGATCATGAGGTCCTGGTTACCCACCTTGGTGACTGACATCTGTCTAGATTTTATTTGACCAGGCAATACCAATCATAGTATTATCTTCAATTTACTGCTTATCCTTCGGAAAGGCACCTTGGCCTGGTCATTGCATCTTAATCTCAAGGCCTGGCCTTCAACAGATGTGCTTCCAGCCAAGCTGTGCTGTCTTTTCAGCCTCTGCCCTGACCCCTTGAGGGCCTTGCCCTACCTGACTGCCTAGAATTGCTCTGGGCTGTGACCCTGGCTTTGGATATTTTAGAATCTCTCCCACCAAAGTTAAGAACCCTTGGCTCATGTCACTGCAATTTGGCTTTGGGGGTAGAGTACTAGGGCTTGAACCCAGGACCTTTTGCATGCTAGGTAAGTGCTCTAGCACTGAGCTACATCCCTGTTCTTTTAAAAATTCTGTTAGTGCTGGGTTTGGTGGTGCACATCTGTAATCCTAGCACTTGGGAGGCCAGGGCAGGAGGATCACCATGAGTTCAAGGGCAGCCTGGCATACAGAATGAGACCCTGTCTCAAATCTCCCCTCCCCCACCAAAAAATAAAAAAGATTTTGTGTTGAGTCAGGATCTCACTAATGTGCCCAAGCTGGTCTCAAACTTGTGATTCTCTTGCATCAGTCACCTGAGTAGCTGGGATTTCAGCTATATCTGGCTTGTTATCTACTCTTTAGATTTTTGAGACAGGGTCTCACTGTGTAGTTCAGGTTGGCCTTGAACTCACTATGTAGCCCAGGCTGGCCTTGAATTTGAAGCAGTCCTCTTGCCTCAGCCTCCTGAGTGCTAGGTTTACAGGTGTGTAACACCATACCAGGTTCTTGTTAACCATTCTGAAACCTGTGTTGTAATGTGTCCAAACATGTGAATTCTAGAAACTGCTCTTAAGGGACAGGTCTCTCCTTCCCCTCCCCTCCCCCCTTGCCCCTCCCCTCCCCTCCCCCTCCCCTCTCCCCTCTCCCCTCTCCTCTCCTCTTTTCCTTTCCTTTCCTTTCCTTTCTCTCTCTCTTCCTCTCCCTCTCATCCCACTTACTCATTCTAGTCTCAACTTGCCTTGGGGCAGGTGAGAGCTTGCCAGGTTTCAGGGGGAAGCAAGGACTCCTTTAACATTGAAAAATGTCTCCAGACCTGCTTTAGCACTCTGCCATCCTTAGGACTAATCAATGACTACTTGGCAACCTCCTACAGAAAGACCACAGACAAGGAGAAATCCTCCATCAGAACCTAAGCAGATAACTGGGTTTAGCAGCCTCACTATTTGCAACTGAAACATAAAATATTGAAACTGCTCCTCTCGGCTTCAGATCCTTTGGCAAGGTCACCCGCTCTTGAGAACACGTTTCATACCAGAGTTACTTAAAAAGCAAAAACACACGTCAGTGTTTGTAGCAGTGCCATTTTATCAGGTGACCACCTTGGAGGCAGAGGGGAAATGGACTCTCTGCCTTGTTATAGACGGGAATACCACAGGCAGGGCGGAGTGGCGCACGCCTGGAACCCCAGCACTCTGGAGGCTGAAGCCAAGGATCACCAGTTTGAAGCCAGTTTGAAGGCAGACTGAAATACACAGTGAGACCCTGTCTCAAAAAACCAAAACAAACAGCAGCAAGATGGGAATACCGCAGTGCAGAGAGACAAGAGTCGGTGAAGGATCATCCTGAGGTTGGGAGAATTCCTGGTTATGGGCTGTGGCGTCCTCATGACCCTTTCTGTGCTAGGCCTGCATTGTGTGTGTGTGTGTGTGTGTGTCTTTTTGAGACAGTATCTCACTATGCAGTTCAGGCTGGCCTTGAACTCACTTTGTAGCCCAGGTTGGCCTCGAACTTGCAGTGATCCTCCTGCCTCAGCCTCCCAAGTGCTGGGGTTACAGGCTAGGCCCATGTCTTCATCACAAACAAACCCCCCTGAAATCAGAGGAAGCCAAGCTGGGGGCAGCGGCTAAACCAAGGCTGGCGTACAGCTAAGGGTGAGAGCATGCAACTTTGGGACTGCAGGACGGGAACGCGGCACAGCACAGAGAAGTGTGTGCAGCGGGGTCTCAGTGGAACAGATGGTGTGGATGTGCTGGGCTCCCCCACAGGGCTGGGATCTGATGGGAGATTCACAGGGACCCTGGCCCAGTGCCAGCAAGGCAGGGGCAGTTTCCAGCCGGAAGGGGGAAGGGCCAACATGAGCAGGGGAGGTAGAGACGGGGCCACAGAGAGAAGCCGGGAGCACACGGCCCCTGGAAAGGCTGGGGCTCACTCACTGTTCCCCAGCTAACGGCAGCATGGGCACATCGAGCCCAGGAATCTGACGCCAAACCCGAGGGAGCCAGCAGCTTGCAGAGGACACAGGCCAGGGGACAGACAGTGCAGATGGCCGCTGTAAAACACTGTCTGCTGGCTCAGGGCTGGTGGCAGGGACAGTGGTTCAGAGGCCCAGGGAGAGGAGGGGGATCAGTGAGCGCATCTGAAATCTTGCTAAATGTCGCTTGGTATGTTTTGGATCTTACTATGTGTGTGTGTGTGTGTGTGTGTGTGTGTGGTAGAAAGTTGTATTTTTCTGTATTACTTTTATTAGCCCGTGGACCCCCCCCCACACACACACACACGGGTAGGGATGCAGAGGGCTGGAGGGAGGCCCTTTGGCAGCACCGGGGCTGGAACCCAGAGCCTCCCACCGTTGGCCAAGTGTGGCGCCACTGAGCTGCACCCCAACCCCGAGTTCGGCCTTTCTTACAGATCTCTGTTACACGGAGTCGGGGGAGAAGCCGTGCCTCAGCCTTCCCTAGGAAACCTCTCTTAAAGTGTAGTCTCTAGAAGCCATACATGTGGTGCAGGTGTGGGATCCCAGCTCTTGGGAGGCTGAGGCAGAAGGATCTCTGTGTGTTCCAGGCTACACGGCAAGACCTGTCTCAAAACAAAACAAGTGTAGTTTCTGGGGCAACCATACTTAGAGCTTTTGAGCTTTTCTTGGAAGAGACTCTCCAAGAAGTGTGCTTGCATCCCTGGGGATTTGGCCACTCACCCTTGGAACAGAGGACAGGTCATGAAGATAGATGCCCAGGGCCAGGGGTCAGGGTTATCATAGGGTAGTGCTGACTGAGCTTCAGGTTCCTGTTTTCTGGCAGTGTGTGGTAAAAACAGGCAAACCACACTTCAAAAACTAATCCCGGGGCTGGCAATAACTACCATCTTATACTAGAGGATTAGATTAAGCAGACCAAGAGCCTTCAAAGCTCTAAGTAGATATTAAACATTATTTATCCCCTGTATAAAGACTGCAAGTTTCCATCTCACATCAACTGAATGCAAATCAGACGCTTTATTTAAGCTAAGCCCTTACTAGATTGGTGGGCCCCCACCCCAGGAAACTTTAGTTAACAGCTAAATACCCTAATCAACTGGCTTCAATCTACTTCTCCCACCCTTAAAAAAGGGCGGAAAGGGTGGGAGAAGCCCCAGCAGAATTGAAGCTGCTCCTTTGAATTTGCAATTCAATATGAAAAATCACCTCAGGACTAGTGGTAAAAAGAGGACTAAACCTCTGTGTTTAGATTTACAGTCTAATACCTACTTGGCCGTTTTACCTCACCTATGTTTATTAATCATTGATTATTCTCCATAAATCATAAAGACACCGGTACACTTTACCTTCTGTTTGATGCTTGAGTGGGATAGTAGGAACCGCCCTTAGCTTATGGATTGGAGCAGAGCTGGGACAACCAGGAACATGACTGGGAGATGATCACATCTATAACGTAACTGTCACTGCCCATGCTTTCATAATACTTTTCTTTATAGTTATGCCCATTATAATTGGTGGGTTTGGAAACTGATTGGTACCATTAATAACTGGTGCTCCCGATACAGCTTTTCCTTGAATAAACAATAAAAGCTTCTGACTCCTTCCCGCATCGTTTCTTCTCTTGCTCATCTTCACTAGTTGAAGCTGGAGCAGGAATTGGATGAACTGTTTACCCCCCTCTAGCAGGTAACCCTGCACATGCTGGAGCTTCAGAAGGCTTAACTATCTTTTCCCTTCACCTAGCGGGAGTGTCCTCAACCTTAGGGACAATCAATTTTATTACAGCGATCATTAACATAAAACCCCCTGCAATGACACAATTCCAAGCTCCCTTATTTGTTTGGTCCGCCTTGATTCCCGCCCTGCTCCTGCGCTTGTCTTTCCCTGTCCTAGCCGCAGGCATCACAATACTACTTACAGATCGAAACTTAAATACAGCTTTCTTCGACCCTGCTGGAGGAGGAGACCCAATCTTATATCAACACCTGTTTTGATCCTTTGGCCATCCTGAAGTTTATATTCTTATTTTACCCGGCTTTGGTATAACTTCACATATTGTTACATATTACTCCGGCAAAAAAGAGCCTTTTGGTTATATAGGTGTGGTATGAACTATAATATCTACTGGATTCTTGGGTTTCATCGTATGGGCTCATCACATATTTACCGTTGGCATAGATGTAGACACACGAGCATATTTTATCTGCTACAATAATCATTGCGATCCCCACAGGAGTAAAGGTGTTCAGCTGATTAGCAACATTACACGGAGGAAACATTAAATGATCTCCGGCAATATTATGAGCCTTAGGTTTCCTCTGCCTATTTACTGTGGGTGGTTTAACAGGAATTGTGTGAGCAAATTCTTCATTAGACATTGTCTTACACGACACCTACTATGTAGTCGCACATTTCCACCACGTCCTATCCATAGGAGCCGTGTTCGCTCTTATAGGGGGATTTGCTCATTGGTTCCCACTATTCTCAGGCTACACCTTAAACTCTACATAAGCAAAAATTCACTTTTTTGTAAAATTTGTAGGGGTTAACCTAACTTTTCCCCCACAACATCCCTTAGGACTTTCTGGGATGCCTTGAGGATACTCTGATTACCCAGACGCATATACATTGTGAAACACTGTTTCATCAGTAGGCCTGGAACCCCCAACTCTGGGAGACTGAGGCAGGAGAGTGGAAATTGCAGCCCGGGGTGGGATGCAGCTCAGTGAGAAAGTCCTCGGCTCAGGGCCTCCCCTGCAGCCAGCCTTAATCCCTGCAAAAGCCCCCAACCCCTCTTCTCCCCTTTTCCAGGAAGGGTGATATACACATCCCTGGGACAACCATGGTGGTGACGGTGAAGATTTTACAGTGCTGAAAGCCAGGTGTTTACCCTGGGCTGCATCCCCAGCCCTTTTTACCTTTTTAAGACAGGATGCTGCTAAGGTGCGAAGTTGCCAGGCTGAGCTCGAACTTGCTACTACGCCCATTTCTGTGTAATTACTTCGAATTTGGCAAAGTGGAATTGCTGTGTTTTGCTTACAAAGGTAAATCTTTGAAATGTTTGCCATCTAAGTCTGGATAAATGGCATCTCGCTGTTTGCCTTCATTTGTATTTCTCTGTTGAGTAGCCCCAATGGGGTTCGTTTCAATGATTTTTGTTTTGTTTTGTGTTGTTTTGTTGCTTTTTGAGATGGGGGGGTCTCCCTCTGTAGCCCCGGTTGGCCTTGAGCTCACAGTGATCCTCCTGCCTCAGCCTCCTGACTGCTGGGATTACAAGTTCATTCCTCTGATTTTGAAAAATTATTTACTATTCACCCGTGATTTGCCTGATCAGCTCCATCGTGGGTGACTTTAGATACCTTAAGCCTCCATCTCTGTCCTGTGAAGTGGGGACGTAACACACCGCACGCTGCAGAGGGGATCAGGATGCCGGGGCTGACCTGGTACCCTTCAGGCCGGGCCGCAGGCGCCAGTCTTGGGGACTCGCATGGACGTGGATGAGTCCACCTGGGCGACTCCTTCCCCTCCTCCGGCCTCTGTGGCTGCCAGCACGGGTCTGTCTCGGGGACACCCAGCTGTGCTTTGCTCGTGTCTGTCGCCCCCACGCGGCCAGGCTGAGCACCTCTTCCTCCCGGCCGCTCCGGGCTCTGGCGTCAGGTGAGGGGAGAGGCCCGGGAACCCTAGCTGCTGCCCCAGCCTGGGGCAAAGTCCCTGGGGGAGAGGACAGGACAGCCCCCGCACTACCCAGCCTGACACCCAACACCTCTTCTAACGAAGGAGAGTTTATATATATAATTTTTTGTGTCTTTTTGAGGCAGGGTCATGCATGCTCTGCATCTCAAGCTGGATTTGAATTCACTTTGTAGTCCTGGCTGCGCTCCTCCTGCCTCAGCCTCCCAAGTGCTGGGATTACAGGTTTACACCACCACGCCCGGCCCGAAGGACATTTCTTGAGTGCTTTGACCATCACCCCACCTTCCCATTGGTCCCCACGCCAGGACTCGTCACCCGCAGAGGCAGTGTCTCCTATTTTACGGCCGTGTCGGGGTCACGCGCGGCTCGGGCCCGGTCTTGCTTCTCCCTTCGTCGTCTCCTCCTCTGCCGCCCCCTGGCGGGTGTGAGCATAGATCGCATCGGTGCAGCTCGCTGCGTGACTACCAAGAGCTAAGCCTCACGGTAACCCGGGCTCAGAATCGCACCTCGGAGCCGAGGAAGCTGAAGTTGCCTCTGTGTATTGAATTCTAAGTGTTCACCGAAGTCCGCGTTTGCAGTTAGACGCGTTTGCGTTTACTGCTTAGGCTGCGCAACGTGCTGCGGCAGCGGAGGAAACAGATCAGAGGGCTGAAAGAAAGCCCTGAACAAGAAGTAATTAGTGCTGTGGGCCTGGCCGGGTCACCTGTCACCCTTCTAAATGGGACAGGCCTCAGAGGAGTGGGCATTGCTATGCAAACGAGGGCGATGGAGCCGATAAGGGGCTTATTTCAGATTTCCCTTAAGTTCCTGCTTTTACTTACCTTATGCCATTCTCTGGCCTCACTTGTGAGACTGCAGGCGAGATAAATATCTATTCACAGAAGTCCTAGCAGAGGTCAGTGAAACCCTGTTAAAAATTCTACAAAGCGGAGACCAAGTGAGAGCTTTGAAGGCACGGCAAACGCCATTTATTGGTTACCCTTTTCCCCCTAATTTTATTAATTTAATATTGTTGGGGCTGGGCATGGTGGTGCACATCTGTGACCCCAGCACTCGGAGAGACTCAGGCAGAACGATCACAAACAAGTCCAAACTCAGCTTAGGCAACCTAGCAGCCTGCTAGACCCTGCCTCAAATAAAAGTAGAAAAGAGACAAGGGCGTAGCTCAATGTGAAGGCCCTGTGTTCAGCCCCCAGTGCTGCATAAATAAATAACCGCCAGGGAGTGGAGCTCGGTTATCAAGTGCATCAAATTATTATGTTTTTGGAAAGAACCCCAACAAGATAGAGACCCATAATGAAGTTAGTTGCATAATATCATTGTACATATGTATCTTAATTTAGCCAGGTGTTCTGGATATGGCTTTGGAAGAACCTTTTGGAGAGAGGACACCTTCTCTTCCTTCATTAGTTTGCAGTATCAAACCCTCTTGGTCCTCTATGGGTGGTGAAAACTCTCCCAGGCGGCCGGCAGGCACCTGTGCTATGCACCAGTAAACTGCTTCGTCCCCGTTCCAGTCCTTACCCATGTTCCCGGGGCCAGCAAACGAGACACTGACCAGAATAGCTGTCATCCTCAATGACAGCGTTCTCTGAGTACTTTTTAGAAGCTAACAGCAATCCAGGCACGGTGGCGCACACTTGCAATCGCAGCACTCAGGAGGCTGAGGTAGAAGGCTCGCCCTAAGTTCAAGGCCAGGCTGAGCTGCATAGTGAGTTCAAGGCCACTCTGAACTATCTAGCAAGGCCCAGTCTCAAAAAAAAAAAAAAATCCAAACTAAGTAAAAAATAAAATCTAACATCATTTAAGAAGATATTGGTGCTTCCCAAACAGGGAGCCACTTGCCACAGGACCCCCTGAAGCCCCCAAATCTGAACATTAAGGAACAGTAACAGTCCTTCTCTAGGTTGCTGGGAGCCGGCACATATTTACTGGTATGATAGCTTAAAAAAAATACATAGTGAATGTTTAGATTTTTCAAATGTATGACAGTAAAAGACACATTGCCACTAATGCCTTTCAGAATACTCCCTGTGCCTTCAGTACACCCAGCCCATGCTCCCTGCCCCTCTCCGGAGCAGCTCTGGGATTCCTCTTCCGCGAGGGTCTGTAGTTGCACCGCCGAGGCTGCCTTGACATCCTGAATCCACTGGAAACATTTACGTCTTTTTGATTCTGGGGAAGAAGAGGGGTGCCAGGTCGGGTGAATAGGCGAATGGGAACCCGCCCCCCCCCGCGATGTTTTCACCTGACAGGAATTGCCACAAATGACCTGAGTTGGCTCAGGTCGCCGCCGCGGGCAGCTATGTGAAGTCACTTAGGAAAGAGCACTTCCAGGACCGCTGCAGAAACCGGCAGGAAGGGTGGGGCGGGTGTGTGAGAAGTGAGGGGAGGATTCTGGGGGGAGGCAGGAGCAAACCCGCAGTGCTGGGGGGGGTCGCTTCTGGCCGGGCTCAACTGGGAAAGGTGGGCATCCCGCCGGCTGCCGGTCTCCTGCTCTTTCTCCCTCTCCTCTTCCCCTTCCTTTTCCTCACGGGCCCTGCTGACGTCAGCACCTCTCCTCACCCTTCCTCGGCTCAGCAGCTTTCTTTCTTTCTTGTCTTTTAAGGCAAGGTTTCACTATGATTCAAGCCGGCCTTAAACTCACTTTGTAGCCCAGGCTGGCTGCGAACTCGCTCGCGGCGATCCTCCTGCCTCAGCCTCCCGCGGGCTGGGGTTCCAGGCGGCGGCTTTCCGAGGCTCCGGGCTTGCTAGGCAGCTCGCTCCGCGGCACGGCCCGGGAGATGCGCCCTTTTCCAAAGGGGTCACCGCCGAGCCCGCCGCCCGCCCCGCGCCACACCTCTCTCTGGATCTTGTGGCACTTCCGCAGTCAGCAGCCCGGGAACGCTCTCGCCTCACTTGCACTCAGCGAACCCCAGCGTCTGGGCTTTTTCTTACCGAGTTCCCCGCTTTGACACTGCCCCCGTCCCTCGCCTGCCTCGCCTTCCTCTCCTTATGCGGGCGTGGGCTCGCGCCACCTAGTGGCAGGTACTGTAGTTGCAGGGGTGGGAGCCCCGGCAGTGCCTGGACTCACCTGCGGCGCGACACCGCAAGGGCTCCCGGGGCGGGGGCTGGGCGGCGGGGTGCATCTGCAGCCCCTGCTTAGAGCCCCTTTCCAAGAGCGGGGCCCGCTGACTGTGGCCGGCGGTGGGGCTCGAAGCGCATTCTGTCCGCTGCCTCACACCAAAGTGGCCCAGCAATCCTAAGGCCGAGATTTTAAAACATGCATTTTTAAAAAAAGTTATTACAAAGGTAAATAAATAATTCTTACAGCCCGAGGCACATTGTCACTCATCCCCTCCGCAGACTCCCTCTTGCTTCAAACACTTATCCCGTCATTTCGGCCACTTTCTGAAACTGTTCTGGAAGTGCTCTACTGTGAGTGTCTTTATTGGGATTTTTTAGGGTAAATGCCGCTGTCCGGTGCAATCCGGTGCAATCCGGTGGAGAGGCGCGTGGAAACACACTGCACGACCTCACCGCCGGGTTCGCGGGCCCCGGCTCGGTGCCACTTCAGGCTTCTCCTCCGTGAATCGATTGAGAACAGAGAGGCAGCCTGAAGAGCAGGAAAGAGGGGTCCAGAGCAGGGAGAAGGGGGATCCAGAGCAGGGAGAAGGGGGACTCCAGA